>OZ010609.1:18157708-18162708 GCA_963932145.1 Acanthosepion lycidas | reverse complement strand
AGCCCACTCACAGATAACTTCCGGTTCACCAGCAATGTGCACTCTTCCATAAAAAAGGAAGGAAACATACATACAATATATATATATATATATATATATATATATATATATATATAATAAAAATATATATATATATCAGGTCATCCCATAAGTTCTGTCCGAATTTTACCTTTTTTTAAAATGAACGAAATTTAAAGAGTATTTTATAATGTCTAATGGAGCTGAACATTATTTTTATATTTAGATGCATTTGAACTGATCAAATTTTATTTCAGAGAACAATCAAATTAAATTTTGTTTGATTAAAACCCTGCTAACATGGAAGTAACCAAGAATCATTTGAGGCACATAATGCTTTATGAGTTCAAGAAAGGAAACTCAGCAGCCGAAGCGGCTAGAAACATTTACTCAGTTTATGGAGAGGAATGTGTGAATGAAAGAACTTGCAGAAGATGGTTTGCAAAATTCAGAGGTGGAGATTTCACCCTTGAAGATGAAGATCGAACCAGACGTCCAGTTGAGTTTGATGAAAAGCTTCTTGAAGCAGCCCTTGAAGAAAATTTTGCTTTATCAGTTGAGGAATTGGCAGTGGTTCTCAGTTCAAACCATACAACTGTTCATCGTCATCTTCAAAACTTGGAAAATGGGTGCCTCATGAATTGTCTGAAAACAACCGCAAATCCCGAGTTGACATCTGCTCTTCTCTCCATTCTCGCCAACTTGTTTCACCTTTTTTGGATAGACTTGTGACTGGCGACGAAAAATGGATCTCTTATCGAAATGTTAAGCGTCGTAGACAGTGGCTTAGTAAAGGGGAAGGACCCCAGCCACAGCCGAGAAGGGAACTTCATGGGCAAAATGTTCTTCTTTCAATCTGGTGGGATCGCCAAGGAATAATCCACTTTGAATTCTTACCACCCAATGCAACAATTAATGCTCAAATATACTGTCAGCAATTAGACCGTTTGAACCAAGCTTTGAGAAAAAAAAGACCTGCTCTAGTGAATCGAAAAGAGGTGATGTTTCATCAGGACAATGCGCGACCCCACACAGCAAGAATCACGTCACAAAAGATCGAAGAACTTGGTTGGGAGAAAATTCCTCATCCACCTTATTCTCCCGATCTTGCTCCTTCAGATTACCATTTGTTTCGTAGCTTACAGAATCATTTGGAAGAAACAAATTTTGTAACACAGGAAGAGGTTAAAACTGACATTTGTGAGTTCTTCGAATCAAAGCCAAAAGAATTTTACAGTAATGGAATTAGTAAGCTTGTTAATAGATGGAAGGAAGTCATAGATAATCAGGGAAAATACATTGTTGATTGAATCTGTAATTAAATGTAAGATTTGGTCACTTGTTTTCTTTATTCAAAATTTGGACAGAACTTATAGGATGACCTGATATATAATAAATGTTAATGGTCAGAGTTGAATTAGACCAGGAAACAATTGTATTAAAAAGTGCTCAATACACGTATTAAAAGATAAAAATTTAACACGTAGAGCTTTTAAATATAGAAAATTTGGAAATAAGTCGATTCTATTATCTTTGTTTCAGCCTTTTGGTATCTTCAGGCGATTTCGGTCGAAATCGACTGATTTTCTAATTCTCTTTCTCTCTTTACACACACACACACACACACACACACATATATATATATATATATATATATATATATATATATATGCTCTCGGCATTAACCACTTTTCTGAATCTCAGCAAATGTTCAAGCATCAGAATTCATTTTGTAATCCGTCACTGTTTGAGCCGAGAACTTTTCAGTATGTGTACACACACACATACACGCAAGCGCACAAATACATACGCAACGCACACACATATACATACATAGACACACACACACACACATATATATGTGTATATGCGCGCGCACACATACAGGGCGTCTACTCAAACATGGGTATCCACTAAATAAATGTCAGTTTTAAAAATCCATTAATTCATTAGAAATTGCTTTGTTTACTTTTCAGATACGAAATTGAGCAGACATGAGCTTTAGAGGAGGGATGAACCACAGGATGTGCATTCTATAAAAGGTGAATTGAATCTTGGTGCGATGTGAAACTCTCTGTGGCCGATCGGGTTAAAGCACTCCAGATCAGACGGCGATTTTACAAATTGCCTTTCTTTATTTCTGCTACATTTGTATTTATCGTTCATTCATTCTTTCTTTCTTTCTTTCTTTCTTTTGTTACTTCCAGTTTGTATTCATCGTTCTTTTTTTCTTTCATTCTTTTCCTTAAACATTCTTTTCTGCTACCCTATTTTCTTTGTTCTCTCTCTCAATCTTTCATTTTGTTTCTACTACATTATATTCATTGTTTTTTCTTTCTTTCTTTCTTTCTTTCTTTTGATTCTGCTACTTTAGATTCATCGTTCTTTCTTTCTTTCTTTCTTTTATTTGTGCTACTTTGTAGTCATCGTTCTTTCGTTCGTTGTTTCTTTCTTTTGTTTCTACTACATTATATCCATTGTTCTTTCTTTCCGTCTTTCTTTCTTCTGATTCTTCCACTTTTATATTCAACGTTCTTCCTTTCTTCTTTCTTTCGTACGTTTCTGCGACATCATATCATTATTCTTACTTTTTTCTTTCTTTTGCTTCTGCTACTATTTGTTCATCATTCTTTCTTTCTTTTTCTTGAAACATTCTTTTCTGTTACCCTATTTTCGTTGTTCTTTCTTTCTTTCTTTCTTTTGTTTCTATTTTTTACTGATCGTCCTTTTTATCCTTGTTTCTTCCTTTCTTTCTTTATATTTCGTTTCTTTTCTTTAAACATTCTTTTTGTTGCACTATCTTCGTTGTTCTTTTTTTCTTTCTTTCTTTCTTCTACTTTATATTCATCGTTCTTTCTTTCTTTCTTTCTTTCTTTCTTTCTTTCTATTTCTTTTCTTTAAATATTGCTTTGTTACACTATCTTCGTTGTTCTTTCTTTTACTTTATATTCCTCTTTCTTTCTTTCTTTCTTTCTTTCTTTCTTTCTTTCTTTCTTTAAATATTCTTTTGTTGCACTATCTTCGTTGTTCTTTCTTTCTTTCTTTCTTTTCTATTCCTCATACTTTCTTTCATTTTTTCTTTTGTGTTTGCTACATTTTAATCCTCGTCCTTTCTTTCTTTCTTTCTTTCTTTCTTTCTTTCTTTCTTTCTTTCTTTCTTTCTTTTCTTTCTTTCTTTCTTGCATTCCTGTCTTCTCTTTAATAATCCCTTTTCTGTTTCTTTCTATTCGCAGTTCTTTTTGTCTTTCTTTCATTCATTTTTGTCGTTTTTTTAATTTCTTTCTTTGTGCAAATTGCATTGACTTGTCGCCGAAAATTGCTGGCATATTTCAAACAACAGGTGCGCATTTCTTTTTATTATTTTACATCTTGTTGTTGTTGTTGTTGTTTTGTCGTCGCCGTGAATAATGTCGTCGGTGACGATAATTGCAGTTTTAATTGTGGTCCTTTGTACAACCATATTTCGTAGCACCCAACTCTGCCCCACACCGCTCAAGCGCTCCGCCCCTCCGTCCGTCCCCGATCCACACATCTGTACCCACGGCGTTTAAACTTCCTATTTCCTATAAACATACGTATGAACACAGTTAAAATATTCACTTAGTACTACATAAGAGCAAAAGCATAGAAATGCTGCTAGGAACACTGTGTTGCGCCATGATTCAAAATAGGGGGGTTCTGCTTTAAACATGCACTATTCAAAATATATGCATTTACTAAACCTATACTAATATATATATATATATATATTATGTTTATACATTCTTTTTATAGATACGAATATTTAAGTAAATGCTCTGTTTATAATAAACAGTATTAACAACATTTACCGGCCTGAATGTCCGAGAAATGTTCATAGAAAATATGCGTGGTCCGACAGGAATCGAACCTGTATCCTATATGGAGCCATCATATAGCCTGACGTGCCTTAACTGAATGAGCCACAGAGGATCGTTCGGTTAGCAAGGTCGATTTTACTGTTTTTAAAAACAATTCACCATGATTTTCTCTCATTCATTCATATCTGCTCAATGCGTATCCAAATGTAAACAAATGACGTCATACATCATGAAGTAGACAAAATCCGACAGTTACTTAAGACACTTTTTATGTTTATACGTTCTTTTTATTGATACAAATATTTAAGTAATGTCTTAAATATTATTTTTAATATTTAAGTCATTACTTAAATATTTATATCAATAAAAAGAACGTATAATCATAAAAAGTGTCTTAAATAATTGTCGGACTTTGTCCATTTCATAATATATATATATATATATATATATATATATATATATATATATATATATATATATATTATTATTAAATAAAACTAAATGAAAAAAAAATGAATGTCTATTATGTTTGATCATGAGCCGTTATAATGTTCGAATGTTTGCTTTAATTTCTGTTGAAAATAAAGACAAAAATTGTACAACATTTGAATATTTATTATTAAGTTAGTTTTGGCTCACATGTGCCATCCTCAGAGTGGTTATACAGACATGAAGCAAAGACATCCACCGTCAAAGATGGTATTTTGTTATTTTGACATAGAAAATTGCTATGCGACGTCTACAGTCGCGGAATACCATAAGCAGGTGGTAAGTTCAAGATGCCGTCATATGTCGTCATACTACGCGATAGACTGGCGTATTACAACAGAATCAATGTCTAGATGCATTGTAATGTGTTGTGACTAGTTTGAAATATAATTTTGTTGAGTGTGGTTTGCTTTGTTCTAATGTAGATGGCCTCCAATATCTGAAGGTTCTTTTTACTGTGTGTATGTGTGAGTATTAGTGTGTTATCAAATAATATCTGTCTAATACATAGCTATGATTTTCTAAAAAATGTTGTATAATGGAACTAAGATCAGAAATGTGACAGGTAAGTCTACTTATAATAAAGAAAGAAAGAAAGAAAAAGGAAGATAGTGTAACAAAGGAATAGAGTAGTTCACTTTTTTCAATTTAGTA
>OZ010609.1:18090208-18155208 GCA_963932145.1 Acanthosepion lycidas | reverse complement strand
ATATATACAGAAGTATATATATATATATATATATATACAGAAGTATATATATATATATATATATATATATATATATATATATATATATATATATATATATATATATACTTCTTCCGCACACTTTTATTTATTTTTTTTAAATAATGTCGCGTTCACTATTTATTTTTATTTTAAATAAAGTGTTGGTAGGTCATTTGATAAAAAGTCGTCCGACGATAGAGTAAGGTTGAAACCAAGGTAGCGGATTCAACTGATCTCCTGATTTTGAAAGTTTTAAAGTTAAAAGCTCTACATATTATTTATTTTATTTAAATTTTTTTCACACGTGTATTGGGCACTTTCTAATACTAATGTTTCCTGCTTTGATTCAACTCTGACCATTAACATTATATATATATATATATATATATATATTTCCCAGATATTTAAATCTTTGTACTTGTTTGATCTTGGTATCTCCAATTTATAATTTGCATGGGCGCCTACGTTGTCTTTGTTACAACCGATCCATATACTGAGGTATATGAAATTTTTACTACTAAGTACTTCCATAGTTGAATATGACTCAAGTTCTTTCGCCAGTCTTTTGTTTTGGTAACATCTTACGACCTAATACAAATCTACCTGCAACGCAACTTCTCCTATGTTTAATTTTGTTAGATATCATACTAGATTTGTTGTAACAGATTTGTACATCGATAAAGTCAAAATTAAATCTAACCATATTTAACAATTTACCAATACTAGATTTAACGATAATAAATGCTGTGAGGATTTCAACACGCTAACTCGAGTTGTAAAAAAATTCTATTAAATCAAATAGGTGTTCCCAGAAAATGTCGTCTGCATCTGACACTGGACTGGCGAAGGTGATGCGAAATTTTCAAAAGTGTCAGACAACGATACTTTGTTCTGCCAATTCACGCGTCATGTCGTCTTCTCAATTAATGCTGAAATCAAACAAGTTCCGTAATTTACCAATTTTAGTGTCAGTGTGAAGCTGGTTACAGAGGTGGGGGCACTCAACACCTATAGAAGAGAATTGTTCAACATGTACCAGCGTGTATTAGAAAAGTCCGACTTGAAAGTTTATATAAGCGTTCCTTTATATCTGGGTCGACAATCTGAGACCATTTGATTAAAAATCGGGCATGTATATCATACTTCTGTGAAGATGTGTTTTATTTTTTGATTCGTTTCATATTTGGATGATCATTTTCTTAAAATAAATTAACCCAAGCAAGGCGATAATGCCACTTAGACGCAAGGAGTAACTGGGAGTGAAATAGAATGAGAAGATTTAAGAATGAATCAGAAACTCAATCTGAAACAGGTAACAAGGCATAAACCTCTATTCCTGTCCAAAAGATCCGGGAAGTGTGTGAATCTAACTATATATATATGTATATATATATATATATATATATATATATATAAACAAATTCAAAAAACGATTACAAATTCTTGAAGCCATCCTAATTAAAAACTCAGCATAAATAAAATATCATTTAATAATAGCAGAAACATCTTAAACATATTTAAGAACTAATCCTCCAAAAAAGAATCACCAACCTCCCCCTCCATATTAATAATGAACTAATCCATCCACATTGTCTAAATACCAAAAATATTATCTATAAAACTAAAATAATAAGAAACCTATTTCAAACCAAAACATGCAGCCATGATGATGGTTGACGATAATCGAAAGCGCTCGACAAAACACCATGGACTATTTCAACAACTTAGACCCAAATATAATAAAATAAAAACTTGCGAGAAAGCAAGATAAAACAGAAAAATGATTATTAAACGAGAAAGTTCTGTAGTCTTTAACATATTTATATATATATATATATATATATATATATATATATATATATATATATAAAAGTGAACATAAAGTCAACACTTACAGGCGACAGTCTGTTTCATGCTAGATGCAATCGTCAGGCCTGACGATTGCATCTAGCATGAAACAGACTGTCGCCTCTAAGTGTTGACTTCTATGTTCACTTTGATATTTACACACGCTCTGTCTCTGATATTGAGCACTTTATCCCATAAATATAGCACACCTTAAGACTATAGTTCTTCATATATATATATATATATATATATATATATATATATATCTTACTTATTATAAAACGCAGATTGTGTGTGTGTGTGTGTGTGTGTCTGTACGTTTATATATTGGATTGGATTTCCTACATTTTTCAACCGATTTAAACAAAACTTCACAGGACTACGTAAAATTACTTTGCGGTGGTTCTGACAGCGCCAAAAATTTGAAAAACACTATCTATCTATGTCAATCAATTCCTATCTATCTATCTATCTATCTATCTATCTATCTATCTATCTATCTATCTATCTATGCCAATCAATTCCTATCTATCTATCTATCTATCTATCTATCTATCTATCTATCTATCTATGTCAATCAATTCCTATCTATCTATCTATCTATCTATCTATGTCAATCAATTCCTATCTATCTATCTATCTATCTATCTATCTATCTATGTCAATCAATTCCTATCTATCTATCTATCTATCTATCTATCTATCTATCTATCTATCTATCTATCTATCTATCTATGCCAATCAATTCCTATCTATCTATCTATCTATCTATCTATCTATCTATGTCAATCAATTCCTATCTATCTATCTATCTATCTATCTATCCATCTATCTATCTATCTATGCCAATCAATTCCTATCTATCTATCTATCTATCTATCTATCTATCTATCTATGTCAATCAATTCCTATCTATCTATCTATCTATCTATCTATCTATCTATCTATGTCAATCAATTCCTATCTATCTATCTATCTATCTATCTATCCATCTATCTATCTATCTATGCCAATCAATTCCTATCTATCTATCTATCTATCTATCTATCTATGTCAATCAATTCCTATCTATCTATCTATCTATCTATCTATCTATCTATCTATCTATCTATCGATCTATCTATCTATCTATCTGTGTCAATCAGTTCCTATCTATCTATCTATCTATCTATCTATCTATCTATCTATCTATCTATCTATCTATCTATCTATCTATCTACGTCAATCAATTCCTATCTATCTATCTATCTATCTATCTATCTATCTATCTATGTCAATCAGTTCCTATCTATCTATCTATCTATCTATTTTTCAACCGATTTAAACAAAACTTCACAGGACTACGTAAAATTACTTTGCGGTGGTTCTGACAGCGCCAAAAATTGGAAAAACACTATCTATCTATGTCAATCAATTCCTATCTATCTATCTATCTATCTATCTATCTATCTATCTATCTATCTATCTATCTATCTATGCCGATCAATTCCTATCTATCTATCTATCTATCTATCTATCTATCTATCTATCTATCTATCTATCTATCTATGTCAATCAATTCCTATCTATCTATCTATCTATCTATCTACCTATCTATCTATCTATCTACGTCAATCAATTCCTATCTATCTATCTATCTATCTATCTATCTATCTATGTCAATCAATTCCTATCTATCTATCTATCTATCTATGTCAATCAGTTCCTATCTATCTATCTATCTATCTATCTATCTATCTATCTATCTATCTATCTATCTATCTGTCTATCTATCTATCTATGTATCATATGCAGCAATTACTAATGGATGACAATGCAGTGCATTCAGTAGATGAATCTTTCCATATTCGTAACACTAGTGCGTGCGGAAGTTCTTAGTACAGTTTAGCGTATTTTTAAACTGCACCTTTGTGCAAATTCATTGAAACAACCGCTTTAGTTTCCTTTCTTTCACCATACGGTCAGTTTTAGACCCACTGGAGTGACAGTGTGTAATCGATTACTATTTTTCCACAGTTTAGGTCATTTGCAGTGGTGTGCAATAATATGAATCTACTTTCGAGGTGTATGATGGAATTTGTTTGTCCTTGAAAAATATTGCGTGGTCCGAGATTGCATTAGTTTTTTATCACTCCCAGACACTATTGTTTCGACTGTCGATTAGTTGTCCTACGGCGATTGTCTGCGATGGACGTTACTCCGAGGAAGCGTTCGATAATTGTAACGCTGCATGAACACACTGGCAAGCCTTATCAGTGAGAAAATCAAAGTATTATAGACTGGACCGGAAACTCTCCTGATTCAAATCCAATCGAGAATCTGCGGTCAATCTGCAAGGAACGACTTTGGGAAATGGACATAGGAACTACTAACATGCGCACTGGGTCATGTTTCGTTGGAAAAATACGAAAGATTTTAAATAATGAAGGAATTATTCGTTTTGTTCAATTAATTTGCACATATATGTGAATATATAGACAAACAGGCATTACATTATTAAATCCTGAGAAACACAAGGAAAGAAAATACACACATATCAGTAATTATATTGACACAGCCTAGCAACCAATCCTTTTGCTTGCATGAGGATAGTTGTCTTGATTCAATATGAGTTGCCTTGGTTGTTTTCTTCTAATAGTTAAAATGTATGAAAGGTAATCTTTAAGAATAGATCATATCATACCTATCTTTCAAATAAATTTCATAATTTACCTTTTTAAAAATGTCAGTGTGAATCTGACACACACACACACACACACACACACACACACACACACATATATATATATATATTTAATTTTAAAAAATTTTTTTCGAGAAAATTTAAAAAAATTATATATATAAATATATATTTAATTTTAAAAAATTTTTTTCGAGAAAATTTAAAAAAATTATATATATAAATATATATTTAATTTTTAAAAATTTTTTTCTAGAAAATTAAAAAGAATTAAATATATATATATATATATATATATATATATATATATATATATACCTATCTTTCAAATAAATTTCATAATTTACTTTTTTAAAAGTGTCAGTGTGAATCTGACACACACACACACACACACACATATATATATATATATATTTAATTTAAAAAATTTTTTTTCGAGAAAATTTAAAAAAATTATATATATATATATATATATATATTTAATTTTAAAAAATTTTTTTCGAGAAAATTAAAAAGAATTAAATATATATATATATATATATATATATATATATATATATATATATATATATATACAGGGTGTCCATAAAGTTCGTGTGCACTTAAAAAATTTTTTTTTGACTTTATTTGTATTTGCGATAGAAATAACCCGTAAAAATGTTATAAAGTTTAATGTACCTAGTTTTAAATATAGCTAAAATAACTAATGTGATTTCAGGCATTACTGTAAATCAGTTGGCAAATGTTTTCCGTGAACTGCAAAATCGTATTACCCTTTGTATTGCTAATGATGGCGGATATGTGGAAACTTAAATAAAATTTCAATAAACCTTAAGAAACATAGATTTACTTCTTTCTAATCCTTTTTACCAATTATTTCTATTGCAAATAGAAATAAAGTTATAAATTTTTAAAGTGCACACAAACGTTATGGACACCCTGTATATATGGTATTCCAGTAACTTTGACCGATTTTAAATGTGAATTAAGTTTAAGCGTCAAATGATATTTTCTTTTTCTTTCAGATTTAACAACTTAAGTCTTTGGCAATTTCAACCATGGAAAGATTAACAATCGAACAACATGTTAAATTTTCAAGAGTGCAATTGGAAAAATTGTTCGTAAATTGTTTTCCCCCTATCTATCGGTAAATAGCAGGTCAGACCGGGTTCTGTAACTTTGGATGGTAATTGGTTTACCGCAGAAAGAAATGTCAACCTAATGCGGGGAAAAATATGCCTCGTCAGTCATGTATGGAAAGATACATGATCGCCTAAGCCTGTATGGTATAAGTCTTTGTTTAAATGTTCATTTAATTATTATCTTAACAACATAAATAGAAAATGACTCAAGTTAATCAGAGATATAAAGGCAGATCAGAAAATCTGTGGCCTTATGTATACGATGTTCAAATGCTTCTGTCGCATAATGGCTGGTACATTTCCATGCATATTTCATACACGAAAATGTACCAACTATTATGGGACAGAGGTAGGATTTTGTTAAATCTGAATATGACTCCAGGTAAGCAGAGATATAAAGGCAGATCAGAAAATCTGTGGCCTTATGTATACGATGTTCAAATGCTTCTGTCGCATAATGGCTGGTACATTTCCATGCATATTTCATACACGAAAATGTACTAACTCATATGGGACAGAGGTAGGATTTTGTTAAATCATAAATTGACTCCAGATAAGCAGAGATATAAGGGTAGACAGAAAATATTTGGGCTTTCTTATGTAGACGAGTTCCAAATGCCCCTTATCCTATAATTGTTGGTACGTTTAGATACACATTTAATACCCGAAATGTACCAACTATTATGGGATAGAAGTAACAGCGAATAAACTTGATGCCTTTGCCCACAGACCACAAGTATTTCAAGTTATATCTCCAAATTTTATCCAAACAAAAAGAAATATCTCTGTAGTCTATTTATTCGTATTGGCGTATTTTTTGTTCTGTGTGTGCTTAAATGGCGTGTAACATCAGTATTAACATTGAATAGTTTCAAAGTATTAATTTTTATGATTTGCTGGGCGCGTTGTGGTGTGGAAAGTTTCGGGTCTTTGGGCAACCATTTCTTTTTGTTTTTTTTCTCTTTAGGTCCAGTACCAAATCACTCATCCGTCTACGGGTCTTTTGAAAACCAGAATGACACCTTTAAATGAAGCAGCGGCTTTTAGCCCACCCAGATTAAAGAAGTGACGTCAGGTGTGAAATGACGTCATCGTTACCAGTGTCGCCGAATGATGACTGCAAAGACAGAGTGTTAACGTATTTGCTACTTTTTATTACAAGACGATTATGATGGTATAAGAGAGAGAGAGAGAGAGAGAGAGAGAGAGAGAGAGAGAGAGAGAGAGAGAGAGAGAGAGAGATGCACGCATACACACAGACAGAGAAATTGGGAGGGAGACAGAGAGACAGAGAAAATCTATCTATCTCTCTATCTATGTCTTTTCAATATCTATCTTTTGTCAAGCTCTTATCGATTCATTCTAATTCTCTTTATCTTACACATTTTACCTCTATTTCTTCCTCTATCTCCCTTTCTCTCTTCTTTCCTTATATATATATATATATATATATATATATATATATATATATATATATATATAATAGTAATAATGGACTATCTCGTCGGTTTCGACGTATGAGGATCTACTAGCTTATTAATTCAGTTATGAAAGTTTACGCGCTAATCTTAAGTGGCATTTTAAGACCCGCTAGTGATTTATAAAGGAGGCCACGTATGGAGCAAGTGGGAGGATTGTGAGATGAGATTAGATTGGTTGACCTTTTAGATCTTGCTCTCGCTTCTTGAAGATGATTCATTCAAGCAGATTGAAAATTGCTGAGTCCACTAAAACACGTTGATCTCCATTCTACTCGCTCCAAAGCTAAGCGCTCAAGGGTGTTATGTGGTATATTAACTGCTGACAGGTTGCTTTTCAGCTTGTCTTTGCATCTTAGCCATGGGAGTCCTACATTCCTGTAGCCCTGATCTAACTGGCTGTACATTAGGATCTTGGGTATCCTGTCATCAGACATTCTCAAGACATGACCAGTCCACCGTAACTTAGACTGTACGAGAAAAGTCTCGATTTCTCCATTATTACACCTATTAAACAGGTCTACGTTAGATGTCTTGAAGCTTAACTCCACACATTGCACGCAGACAGCTTTTATGGAAAACATCTAGCTGGCGTATATGGTACCTGTATGGAGTCCATAACTCTGAGCCATACAAAAGGATGGCAAGTACAACAGCTCTGTAAACCCGAATTTTCGTATCCAGTCGAATACCCCGATCATTCCACAAGCGATAGCGAAGTTTGCCGAAAGCGCTGGTAGCCTTAGCAATTCGATGCATGATTTCATCATATAAAGTTCCACTGTAATTGACTTTGCTACCAAGATAGGTGAAAGACTTTACATAGTTCAGGAGTTTGTCTTCTACTCTCAATGGTCTCTCTGGAAATTTGTAGACTTATGGTTTTTGTTTCTCACCACGCAATTGCTTCGGAGTAGGACAAGGTTGGTGCACAAGTTCAGTTTTCTTTATGCTAAGTGTAAGACCAAATGCTTTACATGCAGCAGAGTAACGATATATATATATATATATATGAAGAAAAATATTTGGAAAAAAACAAACAAAAATCCTTAGATGCAATTATGTTGTTTTAATATGAATGAAATGTCAACTTCTGACGTTTCGATTTAATAAACCTTCTTCAGGACAATATTCATTAAAATACAATTAACATAATCAGTTCAACATGACAAAGACGATGGACATAAAAACAAGACTTATCCAAAATTTTGAAAGCGTCGCCCATTTGACGACAACGTGACCATGCTTAAACGGAAAGCTGATCATTTAAAATTTTCTGTTATCTGTTTTGGATTTTTGTTTGCTTTTTTCCAAATATTTTTCTTCATTCTGTCGGATTTATATACATTTATATTTGCTTACACACACACACACATATATATATATATATACATATATATATATATATATATATATATATATATATATATATATATGCAGAACTGAAGAGAGGGGTTCAGAAGTGATCTCTGAATTGCCATGAGGTGCCAACCTGGCCATGTGCCCAATGCAATCGGATATGTCTGTCCAGGGCAGGTCTGCTCAGTCACCAGAAATCACACCAACACCAACAGACTATTGCATATGACAATTTCATACTGGCATGCTTTGAATGTCCTACCTGCACTAGGGAATGCAAATCCAGGTGGGGCCGGACAAGGCATATAAAAAGACACATTGGAAGTAATGATGATCAAAGTCAACTTCCACCACCCGTAGATGATTTGATATGCCACATATATAATAAGAAATGCAGGTTGATGGCTGACTTTATGAGCCACTGTCGTTCACACAACCGTTGAATACAGTGTTGTGGATGGGTGGGGTAACTGATGGACCGGACATGTCAGTGATGGTCATACTCGTTTGGTGAGTCCACAGCCACTATATATATATATATATATATATATATATATATATATATATATATATATATATATATTTAATTGGATTGATGTGAGTTTGTGACCCTGGGTTTCACGCTATTTGCGATCTTCAGACAAACTGATGAATTTTTTAATTTTGGATTTATGTATGGTTGTGTATATCGGTGTTTTTATGGAGGTGGGAGGAATAATTGTCGTCGAGTCGCCACTCATACTTACGCAAACATACATACACGCCCGTACACTCATTGACGTACGCAGACACACACACACACACCAGAGCTCACACAAGCATAAATATATGTGAACAGTGTGGGACTGGGCATATATGCGCATATATAAATCGTTGCGCACATACGTACGCATTCGGTTGCTGTATTCCACGTTGGATTGTGTAGCGAATATTTTTTGTTTGTTGCGTTGTCAACGCGCAGACCGTTTTTATATTTTTGTCCGGTGAATAATGTCTTCTCCCACGCACGTATATACGTATGATGGGGTCTGTGTAAGACTATTATAGGTAAAAATTGCTATTATTGTTTATTTTTAAGGCTGTTTTGTTATTACTTTAAAGCCGGTTATTTACTTGTTTTTTGCGATTGCACATATGTAAATGGTAGAAATTCCAATTTGTAATACTTATTAGTATTTATGCCGTGATATTAATTTAAGGGAGAAGTAAGTATAATTTTAGACTAATACGGCAATGGTAATTGTGATGTGGTAGTAATGGTGATGATAATAACAATTTTAGCAGCAAATAGTTATTGGAAACTGGTAGGAGTGATCGTAGTAATGGTGGTGGAATGGTAATAACAATAATTGTAATTATTATGATTTTAGTTTGAACTAGAAAATAATTGGTGTTATGGTGTCAGTGGTTTCTCTTTTCATGTTTATAGGTTTAATGGTGGTTTATGTAGTAGTGTTTTTTGGTATTTTTTTATCCGTTTGGAATAAATTCTGATAATAGGTAATTATTTTCATGCCTGCATTTGGAAATTATTTCTGATCTTATGTTTAGTAAATTCTTTTGTTGGGTATGAAAAATTATTGCTACCTTTTCGTGTAGGCATTTCTTTGTAATGTTGTTTTAGGCAGGTGCTTTTTTCAATATTTTCCAGCTTATTCTTGGTGTAATATTTCTGTGCTTAAGATGCCATGTGTATGTGATAAGTGTAGTGCTGTTCGAGTATATTCTGTTGGAGAATGAAAGGTCGTGGTTGTTTTTTCTTTTCTTGAATGGTCCCTCAGTGGCACTGATGTAGAACCTTGTGCTGTTGTTTGAACTTGCCTTGGCTTTATATATTATATTCGTTTGTTGGCAATTTCCTTGCAGTGGGCATGTTGTTTTATTTCTGCACTTGCATTGAGATTCCTTGGTTGCATTATTGCAGGTTGTTATTTTTTTGTTGTGGCTTTTTATTATTTGTGTTATGTCTTTTGTGCAGCTGTAACTGGTTTTAACGTTATTTTTGTTAGTTTTGCTAATCGGTTTGTTTCACGGAAGTGCTTTTCTATTAAGTTTAATGTCTCTCTTTCTCTCTCTCTCACACACACATATATATATTATTATATTTGTTGCTTTTTTATTACAAGACGATGACGCCGGCATAAGAGTGAGAGAAAGAGGGAGAGAGAGAAATTGAGAGAGATAAAAGAGAGAAAGAAGTTTCTATGTATAATTGGGATCAAATGCAGATCAAATGCAGATCAAATATAGATCTGAATCCGACAGTATGATATAATGCAGAACAAATTGGAAAGGTTCATCAATCCAACATATTTTATATTTATTAAAACTTCATCAGAGACTGAGATATGCCGAAAAAGAAGAAAGACATTCCGGTATTTTTTGTTTTGGGGCTGTTTAGTTTTCCTTGGTTAATCAGGTTTCACGTGAATTAGACTTGTTCAACAAACCTTAGTATAATTTATAGCGGTCCGAAATCAAGGAGAGACGACGCGTTCCTTCGAAGCTCCAATCCATGCATTCACTTAAAAGTAAAAATAAAATCATCCTTGATAATTGCTAAAGGAAGAGCTGAAAGCGCTCGGCCATACAAAACATTTGGATAATTTCTACATAATTTATGTTCAGAAAGGAAAAAGGTATAAGAACACTAGAAAAATTAGATGAAAGATTCAAAATTATTAAAGTACTTTGTCAGTTGATTTCAGCGAAACTTATATAAAATAGGGATTGCTGCCCAAATACACACACACACACACACACACACACACACACACATATATATATATATATATATATATATATATATATATATGAGGCTCAAACACATACTCTCACTAAAATTTTGTTTTTCATTTTGTTATATTTTCCGATTTCTTTTGAATTTGTAGGTCTGATGAATTGGATCGTGATTACGATTCCAATGTAATAAATTATAACCATGGAATACTAGGGTTTCAGCCTTTTATATTATATTCTTACTCTGTCCTGAACATTGAGTTCTAACTGGATTCTATCCTCTTGGGAATTTATATATATATATATATATATATATATATATATATATATATATATATATATATATATATATTTATATACATATATATTTATTGACCACTAATATTTTATATATATATATATATATATATATATATATATATATATATATAGAGAGAGAGAGAGAGAGAGAGAAAGGAGAAGAGAGAGGGGGAAAGAGAGATAAAAACAGGGACTTTTCAAATTTCATTGTTTGGATCATAGCCGGCTATAAAAAAACAGTTTTTGTTTTTTGGCTGTTTTACGGTTTCATTTCGTTTTGAATTCAAAGGTGTAAGATTAAAAAAGAAACAGTAAAACTACAATGGTTATCGAATGAAAAACAAAATCGCAAAATGGCGACGGAGTGAGAGAGAGAGAGATGCTGAATCAGAGTGAGAAAACAAGAAAGAGATGAAGCGTAGAGGGTAAAGAAAAATGGTAAAATAAAAGAAATAAAAAAAGATGAGTATAAGAGAGAGGCAGAGTGAGCGAGAAACAGACAGACAGACAGATAGAGAGGCAGAGAGATCGAGAAAGAGAAAGAGAGAAAGAGAGAGAGATGAGGAAATAGAGACGAAGAATATGTAAGCGAGAAAGTTGGGGAGAAAGAGAAGATAGCGTGTTTGTGATGAGACAGAGAAAATGACAAGGAGTGGGAGTAGGTCTAAGACAGAGAGAGAGAGATAGAGAGAGAGAGAGAGAAAGAGAGAGAGAGAGCGTGTGTGTGTGAGAGAAAGCAGAGTATTAAAGTGAATCTTATTGAAATAGGCTATTTCGATCCGGATATATATATGTGGAGAGAGAGAAAGAGAGAGAAAGAGGGAGAGAGAAAAAGAGAGCGCGTGTGTGTGTGTGTGTGTGTGTGAGAGAGAGAGAGAGAGAGAGGGAGCGTGTGTTTGTGTGAGAGAGGGCAGAGTATTAAAGTGAATCTTATTGAAATGGGCTATTTCGATCCGGATATATATATATAGAGAGAGAGAGAGAGCGTGTGTGTGTGTGTGAGAGAGAGAGAGAGAGGGAGCGTGTGTGTGTGTGTGAGAGAGAGAGAGAGAGCTGAGTATTAAAATGAATCTTATTGAAATGGGCTTTTTCGATCACGAGAGATAGACAGAGATAGATAGGTAGATAGTGAATGGAGAAACATTAGCAATTTCAAATCGTTTCATTTGTATCCTCTTACTTCTTTAAATAATAACCTGCATTCGTATTTGTGATTGTTATTGTAATATTTTGTTAAAGTTGTTAAGTTCTAATATTTAATGAGGTAATAGGTGTATTTTCCTGGGTATTTTACAGTCATGGAGCTCGCAAGAAGCTTATTCAAGGGGTTCGCTGTCAGTACTAAAATGTTAGATGATATCTGTCCTCCTATATGACAGTGAATGCTGGACAATCCCTCAAAGAAGAGTCTTGAAGCAACAGAAATGTTGTTCTACAGAGAGATGATGAGGATACCATGGACCAATTATGTGAGCAACGACAAGGTTTTAGACAAAATGGAAGCCAAAAAGAAACATACTTAACATCAGGAAGAGACAGTTCAAATTATTAGGTTGGTGCAAAAATAATGACGTAATAATGTCGTTTTTTGACGTTAAAAAATACGTCAAAAAACGACATTATTACGTCATTATTTTTGCACCAACCTAATACTCGGGTACTAAATAAGAAAGGGGGACTTGGTAAATGTAATATCCACAGGGCAGACTGAGGGCAAGAGGGTCAAAGGAAAACAACACATTACCTATCTAGTGAGCTTAAGTAAAGGAATGGCAGAACAGGGTTTCGGAGAGATAAAAAAAAAAGTCATAATTTATTTAGAGCTACAAAGGACAGGAAATTGCGGCGAACCTGAAGAAAAAGGCACTTTTACTGGTAATGCTTTATGCTGCTGGTTACATGACGTATGTACGAACACGCATGCGTACATCTTAGAGAAATATTGGGCATAGATAAAAACCTGAAAGCTAATGTTGTGTTTGTTATGTAGTTTAAAAGACACGGTCTAACATAAAAGAAGATAAAAATTATAACACAGAGAGGAGAAAAACTCGGTGAATGAACTTCAAAAAGCAATAATAATAATAATAATAATAATAATAATAATAATAATAATAATAATAATGTGCAGGACTACATTTTTTCAGGCTAGCCCTATCCCAATAATCAAGTGTATCACAATCAATGACGCAGTTCACAACAAGAGGAGAACTACGCCTGGTCAACATTTTATAATGATACGATTCTTTTTTTGTGCTTTTTCCAATATTTCAACATTAAAAGCTAAATAACAACAATAAAAAAGGAAAAAAAAAAAATAATCGAATTACAAACAAACAAACAAAAACAGGAAAAAATGGATGAAAAATGATAGTCGTTTGGTGACATTCCACGCATGCACAGTCCAGAGCGGAAACAAGGTCTGCAAGGGATTTCTCGTCATCTACCATTACTAATACTTAAAACCATTGTTCAGTTTCCGAGAAAGAAAAAAAAAAGTACCGACAAGACCATATGATAGCAGACAAATAGAGAAGTGTTTCCAGTGCAGAATGGGGGCAACTGAGTCTGTAATGTAATTGGCAACCGGTTAGAAATCACGTAAGCAACGTAAGTACGACTCAATTGTCTCTGGTTGTCTGTTGGGCGGTCGCCATTTTTACTTTTGACAACGCCATGTTGGTTATTTACGCATATATACTGAGAAATTTCTTGTTTTTTTCTATTAAGAGTATTTAGTAAGTTTTCTTTAGTTTGGTAAAAGCCTAGAATTTGGTAAAATTTGGTATTCCGAAACGGTCAACCAACGAAGAATTTATCAAAAACGAACAGCTTAACTTCGGCGATCCGATGATAAACTATATTTTCAGTGTTATTTGGCCGACGTATATTTTCTTAATTGTTGATATTTTGAAGTTTAAGTTAGTGTAGCACAAGGCCACGAGTTTGGGGCACTCAAGGATGACCGATTTATTTGAAATAGTAATAGTTTGCTATATTAACTTGCTGAGCTTTATTTGACGATGGCAGCTCCTTTCAGCTGGGTTTGAGCAGGGGAACGAAAACAGGCCACGCCAGTAGATTAAATATTTGGTTCAGAATTACCTGTAAGTTGTCCAGTTCGATTTACATCTGAGGATGGACGGAGTGCACAACAGCCGAAACTTTGTTAAAAAAACAACAAAGACGAGGACAATAGTCCGAATATAAATAGTGTAAATAATATATATACAGTAGTGGGGAACAAATATTTGTAGACGTACAAATTTTTAATTTATTGTATTTCCAACTAATTAATAAACATACTTTTCATATAGTTAACACAGATGCATAATAACTAAATATGCATGGAAAACAGAAAAAATTGTTTAATAAAAATAAATCCCATTTATTCATTTTAATGGGTGAAAAGTATTCGTAGAATACAAAAAAGAATACACACTCTTCATTTAATACTTTGTAGAGTAGCCATTATTCACTTCTACAGAAACCAACCTCTTTTTTGTAGTTCTCAATTAATGATTTGCAAATTTTAGTTGGTATTTTGTTCCATACTTCTTCGCATATGGTCTTCAGATCCGGGAGGTTTCTTGGTGTTCTCGATTGAATTTGAATTTTCAAATAACGTTTTCCCCGACTATATATATATATATATATATATATATATATATATATATATATATATATATATATATATATATATATATATATATCTTCAATTTTACAGCAACCAACCTCTTCTCAATTAATGTTTTGGTTGGTATTTTTCCCGACTACATATATATATATATATATATATATATATATATATATATATATATATATACATTCGATTTTACATCAACTATATATATATATATATATATATATTCAATTTTACAGCAACCAACCTATTCTCAATTAATGATTTGTTAATTTTAGTTGCTATTTTGTTCCATTCTTGTTCGCATATGGTCATCAGACCCAGGATGCTTGTTGGAGCTTTCGATTGGATTAGAATTTTCAAATAACGCCACAGATTTTCGATTGGATTTAAATCTGGGAAGCGATTTGGCCATTTCAGGATATTTAGATTATTTTCAGCAAGTCATTTCTTCGCAGATTTTGCTATGTGCTTAGGATCATTATTTTGTTGGAAGATCCAATCAGAATGAAGTTCAAGATTTTCAACCGAAATCATTAAATTTTCTTCCAAAATATGCTGCGGCATTCATTCTACCATCTATTACTGATATGTTGTCTGTACCTTTTGCAGAAAATCATCCCGAAACCATTTTGCTGCCACCATCAGATTTCACTGTTGGAACTGTGTCCTTTTGTTTGAAGGCATCACCATCTTTCCTCCATACGTGATTTCTAGAATTACGTCCAAGTAAACTCAATTTTGGTTTTATCTCTCCATAATACTCTTTCCTTATATTCACGAACGAATTTCAACCTGGCATCTTTGTGCCTTTTCAATCGCAGTAGAGTTTTCCCAAGGGAGCGTGACTTTACATTGTTTCTATGAATTTCAGTGCTTATTATCCGTTTAGTGACACAGATTCCTGATAAAAGCAAATCATTCTGAAAGTCTTGACAAGTAAGCATTGGATTTTGTTTAATTTGATGCATTAATTTCCTCGAAGATTTTGAAGAAATCTTCCTTGGAGCACCTGTTCTTTGATTTTCAACAGTTTTGAATTTTTATATCTTGCAATGAATGGACTAATGGTAGTAAATGGAATATTCAGGTTGTCTGAGATTTTCCTGTAACTTTTACCTTCTTTCCAGAGCTTAACAATCAATTTTTTTTGCGAATTTGTCAATTCTTTACCTCTTGCCATGATGAAAACCTTCTTGCACGAATATCAATTACAGAATGTTCGGTTTGTAGTTTTTAGGCTAAAAATAATTATTGATAGAATTATCGAAACATTCTAGAATAATACATTTGAATAATCTAGAGTATTGAAGCAATTTAAGTTTTGAAATCTGAAATTTGCATTGTACGAATACTTTTTTCACCCATTAAAATGGATAAATGGTATTTATTTCTATTAAATCAATTTTTTCTGTTTTCTATGCATATTTATATGTGTACGAATATTTGTTTTCCTCACTATATATATATATATATATATATATATATATATATATATATATATATATATATATATATATATATATATAAATGTAATGAAAAACAAACCACTTTAAGGTACCATTACGATAATTTATTTCACCTAAATCCTTTTTTAAGGATTCAGGATCATCAGGTAAAACTTCCAACAACGAATTCGTTGTTGGAAGTTTTACCTGATGATCCTGAATCCTTTTCATTACATATTAGCTCTGTCCTCACATTGAGCTCTCAGGATTTCATCCTCTTTGGATTTACCAATTCGGTTTACCAAGTTTCTTATAGCTTATATATATATATATATATATATATATATATATATATATATATATATATAACGCGGGTGTAATAGTAAAATTCTACAAATCGTGTAACAGCAAAATTGTCCAATTGATTAAGCTTTGAACCGTTGTATCTTAGAAATGTTACTGGAATCCTCCGAGGGTCTTATAACACTATTGGACTCTACTTTGAGCAATGAGAATGTATAATTACCCTCCAAACTTAACCGAAAAATTGTGATGAAATCGATCATAAAAGAAAATGACATGTTCATCATTAATTAATCATAGCTAAGGATCGGAAGCTCATGAAGGATTGAAATAGTTCTATTATATATATAGTATTCCAGGATCTTTTTCTAACTTATTCAAGATGGTCTTCTCCCTCTCTAACCTTCTAACTTTCTGTCCTGGAGTAACAATGTACTTCAGAGTTTTCACGTACGATTTCATTTTCAAGTCTTTTTTCACTTCATTTTGGACTCTCATACCTGAAACTCCTCTATTACGTGCTAACCGTCTTATGGATTAAGTTGGATCTTTTCTAATTGATCTCTTTAGCTTTAAGTTGAAATGATGATCCCTCTTCCTGCTGTGACCTCTTTATCCAATTTTCCTCTCTACTGTTCCCTATTTTTTAAAACTTATTCACCATTCTCTTGATGGTTCTTGAATGGACTTTGAAGCTGGAAGCCAGTGTATGAATGTTGGTACCATTGCTGAAAGCCTGATTGATCTTTTTCCTCTCACCATTGATCATTTGGGAAAACAGCGGGGATGACACAAAATGATTTTAACCTATGTAACTAGTCACAACACATTACATTGCATGTAAACATACTGTTCTGTTGTTAAAATTTCGTTCTCTCACGTTGTACGACGTCATAAAACCGCATCACAAATTTACGACTTGCGTCTATTATTCTGCGACCGTTATCATCACGCTCCAATCTTCTATGTCAACATAACAGAATATCATTTTTGATGGTGAATGTCTTTGTTTAAATGTCCGTATAACCACTTTGAAGATGGCTAATATGAGCTTAAAGCTTACATCAAGCAGAACAGCATAATAAAATATTATCCAAATGTTGGACAATTTTTGTTTTTATTTTCGCTCGAAATTAAAGCAACCATACGAAGTTTAGAACGGCTCATGATCAAACATAATAGACCTTCGTTGACTGTTTGTTATATTTAACGATATGTATTTGAATATATATATATAGAGAGAGAATATAGGGAAATGAATTGATGGTTCATAAAAAATGGTTGATAAAAATGGAACAATTAATCACCCTTTAATAATAAAAAGATTAATATTAAACTTAAAAATAAATAATTCTTTAATTTTTTTACAGACATATATACAAATTCCATTTATTTTAAATGCCAAATATAATTCTTAAAATTAAAAAAAATGTATTCCCAGTATAATATATATACGCTAATCTTTGTTTACATTTGGATACGCTTTGAGCAGATATGAATGTACGTGAGAGATTCATGGAAGATTGTAGTTTAAAAGCAGTAAAATTGACCTTGCTAATCGAACGATCCTCCGTGGCTCAATCGGTTAATGCACGTCAGGCTATATGAGGGTTCCGTATAGGGTACAGGTTCGAATCCTGTCGGAGGACGAATATTTTCTGTGAAAATTTCTCGGACATTCAGACCGGTAAATGCTGTTGAATACTGTTTATTATAAACAGAGCATTTACTTAAATATTGTATCAATAAAAAGAATACCCGCTCAGCCCGGGGGCTAGGATCAAAGTGTAGTATCTGCGCTTTGTGAGCTGCCGGGTCGGGTGTCTGTCGAAGTCTCTGCTTGCAGAGAGGAACCCGGACGAAGCTCCGCCGAAGGGTAGGGTTTCGTTGGGGGAGGTTGACGGAACTGGCCCGCCTCGGCGGGTTTGGATGGTTATTTATTTTTGGCTGGGCCTACGGGCTCAGAGATACCCACATTAAAAAGGCCTTGTGCCACATTCGATTCCCGTGGGTGGATTGATAAATACCATCTATAAAAAGAATGCATAAACATAAAAATATCTTAAAATAATTCTCGGACTTTGTCCATTTCAATATATATATATATATATATATATATATATATGTGTGTGTGTGTGTGTGTGTGAAATGTGTATGTATATATATATGCAATTTATTATATATATTGTTTATATATGCGTTGTACTCATTGGAAAGCGCTCAATATCAGTGATAGAGCTACATATTTGGTTGTATTGATGTGAGTTTGTGACCCCGGGTTTCACGCTTTTGCGATCGTCAGCCAAATTGTCGGACGATCGCAACGACGATATATATAATATATATAATAAATGACGATATATACTGTCTGACGATCGCAAAAGCGTGAAACCCAGGGTCACAAACTCACATCAATCCAACTATATATATATATATATATATATATATATGGGAGGAGGTGGAATGTTTTTCACGCATACAATATGCTGTGCTTTTTCTCGATGTGGGTGATCATGGCTCTCCACAACTCCTTGTCTTAAGTTTTATCGTTTTGCTATCTTTCCCAAACCCTGTTCTACGAACTATTTACCCAGGCGAGTTAGTTATGCGCTGTTTTTCTCTGTCTCTCTTACCTTCAGATTGTACTGTGAACATCAAACCATGGTATCCTCAGCATCCTTCTGTAGAGCCACATTTATGCTGCTTCAAATCTCTTCTTCATCTTTGAGTCGCTTATCGAGCGCCCACTGCCATACAGGAGGACAAATATCCCGTAACAGTTTAGTACACTTTTTCCTGTTTCTAGCGACGTTTTTCTATTTCTTCGTACTCAGTTTTTGGAAGACATCTTTCGCTATCCCAGTATACCTTCAGACTTCAGCATCACACTTTCCGTCCTCTGTTAAAACACTTCCAATATATTTAAATTGTTTGATTTCAGCATCTCCAATTTGTAATTTGTATATTGGGCTACCCCTTTTGCTAACAAACGTTAAATTTTTTTTGTGATTGATGTTTATTCCTTTCTTCTCGCTTTCCTTCACTAACTTCTGTAGGAGTTCTTACAGTTTCTTTTTTGTATTTTTTATCAACACCGTGTCATCTGCATATCTTATGTAGTTAATACTGTGACTGCCAATAGTAAATCCTGGTAGGACTTCTAGTTCTCTCAGAATTGCTTTCCTTCATTACCTTCTGAGTTTTTGTACCTTTCTTTCTGTGTCTGCTACAGAAGTCACTACACTGCATTTATGTGATGTAAATTTTGCCTCCATTATTAACTGTGACTAAATTCAAAATCACCGTCCCTCAATTAACAACTGACATGTTTAATATCTATCTATCTATCTATCTATCTATCTATCTATCATGGTAATTCACCCACGCACGCATAGGATCTCCCACCTATAAATAGGAGCAGGTACTGCCTTTTAGAGAGGAAGTTTCCAGCAGTCAGCTCTGACAGTCGGACCGAACATTCTTGCTGTAACACTCTCATTTGTATATGTTTGTATTACTGCTTCTGTTAATATATTTCTTTAACTCAATTCCCCTTTTTGTGTCTTTTTTCTGCCACTAACAAGGCCACAACACTATCTATCTATCTATCTATCTATCTATCTATCTATGGTAATTTTCCCACGCACGCATGGAATCTTCCATCTATAAATAGGAGCAGGTACTGCCTTTTAAAGAGGAAGTTTCCAGCAGTCAGCTCTGAATGTCAGACCGAACATTCTTGCTGTAACACTCTCGTTTGTATATATTTGCATTACTGTTTCTGTTGATATATTTGTTTAACACAATTCCTTTCTTGTGTCTTTATTTCTGGTCCTAACAAGGCCACAAAATTTCCTTCAAAACGAATAAAAAAGGGGAAAATGATTTAGAAATTTACTTGTATTTACAGTATACTAACCGAAGTAGGGTACAAAATATGGGACTAATTTTCAGATTTATTCACTAACGTTACTGTTCAATACACTAGTGTACTTTATAAACATTTAGAAAAATGTTACGAAAGCGACATTAAAATTGTTTGAAGCTGGTTAACACAAACCCATTACAGGCGTATTTAGCCGGAAATAGCGGTTATGGACAAATTCTCATTTAATGACCATGTCGATGGAACCGGTTGTTAAGCAAGAATTGCATTTTTTTAAACACAGCTGTTTCTAGACCACCCCCATCATTCGCTAATTTCGCTCTGTCCGAACTATTTTCAATGAATATGGTCACTTCCATTTTCCCTTTAAATTTTCGGCTAAAAGACGAATGTATACCATTTCTATGTAAATTGCCATATTGTTGGGCGTGTTATTTTTACATTTGTTGACAAGACGGGTGACTGGTTTCATTAGGTAAACAATAATGAGATATTTATGTTCTTAACAATATCAAACTGAGCAACACAAATACGACAGAAAGTCTAAAATTATCCGCACTTTCGCTATAACATATCTTTAGACAAGAGTGCGGATAATTTTTTATTTTCCCTCGTGCAAAAGGATGCCTACCTATGTTTTATAAATAACGCAAGAACTTTTGATAACGCACGTTACAAAGAACTATTTGAACTACCAGGTAAGCTTGATTCATTTGACAAAGAACTATTTGAACTGCCAGGCAAGCATGGTTCATTTGAAAAAGAACTATTTGAACTGCCAGGTAAGCTTGATTCATTTGAAAAAGAAATATTTGATCTGACAGGAAAGCTTAATTAATTTGACAAAGAAATATTTGAACTGCCAGGTAAGCTTTATTCAATTAACAAAGAACTATTTGAACAGCCAGGTAAACTTAATTCATTTGAGAAAGAAATATTTGATTTGCCAGGTAAGCTTAATTCATTTGACAAAGAACTATTTGAATTTCCAGGTAAGGTAAGCTCAATTCATTTGACAAAGAAATATTTGAACTGCCGGGTAAGCTTGATTCATTTTACAAAGAATTATCTGAACTACCAGGTAAGCTTGATTCATTTGACAAAGAACTATTTGAACTGCCAGTAAGCTTAATTTATTTGACAAAGAATTATTTGATCCGCCAGGTAAGCTTGATTCATTTGACAAAGAACTATTTGAACTGCCAGATAAGCTGAATTCATTTGACAAAGAACTATTTGAACTGCCAGGTAAGCTTGATTCATTTGACAAAGAACTATTTGAACTGCCAGGTAAGCTTGATTCAATTAACAAATAACTATTTGAACTGCCAGGTAAGCTTAATTCATTTGACAAAGAACTATTTGAACTGCCAGGTAAGCTCAATTCATTTGACAAAGAACTATTTGAACTGCCAGGTAAGCTTGATTCATTTGGCAAAGAAATATTTGATCTGCCAGGTAAGCTTAATTCATTTGACAAAGAACTATTTGAACTGGCAGGTAAGCTTGATTCATTTGACAAAGAACTATTTGAACTGCCAGGTAAGCTTGATTCATTTAACAAAGAACTATTTGAACTGCCAGGTAAGCTTAATTCATTTGACAAAGAACTATTTGAACTGCCAGGTCAGCTTGATTCATTTGAGAAAGATATTAGTATAATACAGAACCTATAGTGGTAGCAAACGAATAGAAAATGACTTCAATAAATATACAAAAACAGAAAGTGTTATACGACAAGGATATGCCTTCTCACCGGACTTATTCAACTTATACAGTGAGGCAAAACTGAGAGAATTAAAAGTCCTACCTTATTGGCAGCGATAATTTTAGCAATATAAGATATTCAAATGATACAACGTTGAAAGCGGATTTGTTCATTTTATTTTATTTATATATTTCTATTAGTTGCCATATGCAATCAAATGCGAACTCAGTCGTTTTTGTTTTTCTTTCTTTCATTCTCTTCTTTCCTTTTACTTTTTCTTTCCTTTTCCTTTATTTTTTATTTAATGTTTCTTTTTCTTTCTTTCTTTTTTCTTTTTCTTTCTTTTTTCTTTTTCTTTGTTTTTTCTTTTGCCTATTCTTTTTTCTTTCTTTTTTCTCCTTTTGTCTTTCTATGTTTCGCCTTTTTCTTTCTTTGTTTTTCTTTTTTTTCTTCCTTTTTCCCTAAGATGTTAGTATAATCCAGAACCTATACTGGTAGTAAACGAATAGAAAATGACTTCAATAAATATACAAAAACAGAAAGGGTTATAAGACAAGGATGTGTCATCTCTCCGGACTTATTCAACCTATACAATGAGGCAATACTGAGAAAATTAGAAGTCCTACAAGGGTTTATTATTTACGGTAACAATCTTAACAACCTTAGATATGCAAATGACACAGTGTTGATAGCAGGCACAGAAAGGCAAATACAGGAACTCCTACGGAAGGCATTGAAGGAAAGCAAGAAGAAAAGACTAAACATCAATTGCAAGAAGACAAAGTGTATGGTTGTCAGCAAAAGATGCGAATTGCGAACTGTAGACTTCAAAATGAAGCAAGTACAAAAATTTAAATATCTTGGAAATTTTTTAACAGAGGACAGAAAATGAGATATTGAAATTAGAAGACCCATTGGAATAGCAAAAGAAGCCTTCCAGATGTCAAGCAAATTATTAAGAAACACGAAAATTTCGTTAGAAACAAATAAAAAAGTACTGAACTGTTATGTAATATCAGCCCTCCTAGAAGGCAATGAATGCTCGAAAAACTCCTCACAGATGAAGAAGAATTTTGAAGTAACATAAATGTGGTTCTACAGAAGGATACTGAGAATACTATTGGCTGAACATGTGAGCAACGAGGAAGTTCTAGAATCAAGAGAGACAAAAAGGGCACTTATACTTATCAGAAAGAGACAGTTGAGCTTTCTGAGGCACATAATGAAGAAGGACGGCTTGGGAAATCTGATACTCACAGGACAGATTGAGGTTAACAAAGACAGAGGAAAACAGCGTATGACATGCTTAGAGAGCTTGAGTAAATGAATGGCGGAACAGGGTTTAACAGTAAAATAAAGCTTGTTTAGAGCTACAAGGGACAGAAAGCTGTGGAGAGCCATGATCGCCTACGTCCTGAGGTGACACATCACATAGAAAAAAAGTGTCTTAGAAACCGTTCATCTCTTGATTTCGTCTCTTGTGTATCTTCATATTTAGAACTAACATTTGACTTATGGTGTTTTATTCTAACATTCTAAAGATTATTTCAATCCTATGCCTTTATTCTAACATATATTTTTTATACGTATTCCTTTATTCTACCGTTCATTTTTCAATCCTATTCCTTTATTCTACCGTTCATTTTTCAATCCTATTCCTTTATTCTGCCGTTTATTTTCAATCCTATTCCTTTATTCAAACGTCTATTTTTTTTTACTTTTATTCTTTTATTCTAACGTTTATTTTGTTTCTTGTCCTTTATTCTAACATTTATTTTTATCCGTATTCCTTTAGTCTACTGTTTGTTTTCTATACTATTTCTTTATTCAAACGTCTATTTTTTACCTATATTCTTTCATTCTAACGTTTATTTCTATCCTATTCCTTTATTCTAACGTTTATTTTATTTCGTATTCCTTTATTCTAACATTTATTTTTTATCCGTATTCTTTTATTCTAATGTTTATTTAATTCGTATTCTTTTATTCTAGCGTTTTTTTTTTATCTGTATTCCTTTATTCTAATGTTCATTTTTCAAACCTATTCCTTTATTCTATCCTTTATTTTTCTAACCTATTCTTCTATTCTACCGTTTATTTTCAATTCTATTCCTTCATTCTAACATTTATTTTTTATCCGTATTCCTTTGTACTACCGTTTATTTTCAATTCGTATTCCTTTATTCTAACGTTTATTCTTTTACGCTAACAATCATTTTCAGTCATATTCCTTCATCGTATCATTTCAATTCATATTCTGCCTTATTAACATCGCCATTCGTATTCCTTCATTCTAACATCCATTGTGATTCATATTCGTTTGCTCTTTTCATTCATAATCCCTGATTCTCACATGCATTCGTCGTTGGGGAAATTCTTTATCTCTCAACCGATAATAATCCCTCCGTTTAACTTAATTTTCTTAGACACCTGCTTCACATGATAAGCTTAATAACAATAGGAAAATGCTTAATTGTCTTTTAACCGACAATCATCTCCACTTTTTCTACATTTTGATGAGACATCTTAAATATGAATTTCCGGCAGGGTTGAACTACTGAAAGAATTAGACTGTCACGTATCTGTGATTAAACTTTATGACACGTGAAGAAATGGTTTCTCCAGGAGCATTCATCATTCTACACGGTTCGCCACAAAAGCTTAGTGTTTTGTGGGAGCTCAAGAAAACAGCTTTGTGCTAAAACAGACGACGGGCCGAACATGTGAGCAGCGACGAGATTTTAAGAGAAAATGGAAATAAAAAGGAAACTTCAATATCTGTTTATATCTATCTATGAGATAAAGTATTATGATTACTTACATTATTTACACTATTCGAACTGCCATCCCCATCTCCACTGCAACATTCACAACGTTTCGGCCGTTGTGCACTTCGGCCTTCTGGGCCAGTAGATAAAGACGATCCAGTGACTAGACCCAAAGAGTTGTGAGTTTGACACCAGCAGTGGTGAACCAAAACTTGGAGAGTCGAGCTAAAGGGAAATTACAGAGACAATTCGGAAGAGGCATGGCACGTGGAACTAGAACAATCTACACCGGTAGACGAAATAAAGTGTTCCGTTCGAAATTTCAATCACCTGAAGAAGGTCAGAGCGTACAACGGCCGAAACGTTGTGAATGTAGCAGTAGGGATGGGCATGGCAGTAATATAATTAATATAAGGAAAATGAAACTTATACTTAACACCAGGAAGAGAAAGTTGAAATTTCTGGGGCACGTAATGAGGAAAGACGGCTTGGAAAATCTGGTACTCACATGATAGAAGGAAAACAGAACAGAGGAAAGCAGCGCATAGATGGTAGAAGTGGTTTTGGGTGAAATAACAAAAAGACAAAACTTATTGAGATTTACAAGGAACAGGAAGATGTGGAGGACCATGAGCGGAAGTTATAAACGTAAAGGAAGTCCTTAAATTCTTTTAATAGAAAGAAGTGAGTGGTTTAGATACAGAAATGAAATCCAGTTATCGCTGGAGAATATTATTTCGATAATAGTATTATTTCTTTATGGTGGAGTAATGTATGACGGCTCGGATTGAGTAATCGGAGATCCGAGTTCGAATTCCAGTTGGAGCCATTGCATTCACTTACATGCTAATATTCTTGGGAAAAGTATGAGTCCTCTTCTTCTCCCCCAAGCTATGGATAAAAAGCAGAACAGACTGGGTTCTATAGCCTTGGGTGGTAATCGGTTAAGGAGAAGGTAACTCTGATTTAAAAAAAAAAACTGCATATAGCCCTGACGTAGCACATACGATACAGCTAAAGAAAGGATCGTCCACATTGGTTCGATGATCCCAACTATGGTCGAATGAAGATGGTGTGCCGTGTCCATTCAGGTAGTAGGCGGTCATGGCTCTCCAAAACTTCCTGTATTTTGTAGACCTTAGTAAAGTTTATTTTTTAAAATTTTATCTTTATTTCTGCCAACCAAGCTTCCTAGATAGGTTATGTGGTGTTTTCCTCTGTCCCTCTTGCCTTCAATATGTCCTGTGAGTGTCAAATTTTCCAAGCCCTCTTTCTTCATTATGTGTATATTATTTTGTAGAAATTTCAATTGCTTATTTTATGCTATGTATAAGTGTCCATTTTGTTTCCATTTTCACTGAAACTTCGTAATTGCTCTCGTGCTCAGCCCATGGTATTCTCAGTATCCGTCTGTAGAACCGCATTTCTGTTGTCTCAGATCTCTTCTCCATATGTAATGAGATGGTCCAGTATTCACTGCCACATAAGAATGACAGATATGGCATAACAGTGCGGTAGCTGTTTTTCTTTTCTTCATTTTTCTTTCTTTCTTTTTTGTTTTTGTTTTTTTGTTTTTCTTTCTTTTTTGTTTTTTGTTTTTTGTTTTTTTCTTTTGCTTCTTTCTTTCTTTTTTCTTTTCTTCATTTTTGTTTCTTTTTTGTTTTCTTTTTTGTTTTACTTTGATTTTTGTTTTTGTTTTTGTTTTTCTTCTTTCTTTCTTTCTTTCTTTCTTTTTGTTTTTTGTTTTCTTTTTTCCTTTTTTCTTTTTCTCTTTTTCTTTTTCTTCCTTTTTTCTTTTTTCTTTTTTTCATGTTTTCTTTCTTTTCTTTTTTATGTTTTCTTTCTTTCTTTTTTCATATTTTCTTTTTTTCATGTTTTCTTTCTTTCTTTTTTCATATTTTCTTTCTTTTCTTTTTTTCCTTTGCTTATTTTTTGGAAGACATCTTTCGCTATGCCAATGCGCCTTCGGATCTCGGTGTCACATTCGTATTGCTCCCTATTAATACTTCTCTTTCTATGCGCTGTTCCCCTTCAGGTCGTAGGCAATCATGGCTCTCCACAACTTTCTGCCTCGTGTACCTTTTAGCAGTTTTCTCCCTTTGCAAAGGCACTCACCCCCCCGTTCCGTTACCCACTCACACAACAAGCTCGTCAGGTAAGTGGCCCGCTACATTGCCCTATCATATTTGTCCACAATATTCCGTCAGGGTTAACTTTCCCAAGCTCCCTTTTCCCGTTATATATCAAAGCAATTTTCCTGATTTTGAGTTGTTTGTGCTGCCATTTAAAACTTTCTCGTTGCTTACTCGATCTGTTCATGGAATTCTCAGTATCTTTCTGTAGAACCACATTTCTATTGATTCTATTAGGTTGGTGCAAAAACAATGACGTAATAATGTCGTTTTTTGCCGTATTTTTTAACGTCAAAAAACGACATTATTACGTCATTATTTTTGCACCAACCTAATAGTTTTTTTCCTCATCCTTGGGGAAATTGGTTTAGTTTGCTTTGTTTTGTTTTACGGCATATCAACCTCAATGGGTTATTTAATGGATATAAGATTTTTATTGCTGGTAATACTTTTTTTTCAAAAATGTAAAATTTTTTTTCTTCAAAAAATGTATAGCTGGTAATATTTTTTCCCCAAAATGTGCTGCTGGTAATATTTTTTTCTTCAAAAATTAATTGCTGGTAATAATGTTTTTAAAAAATGTATTGCTGGTACTAAGACATATTTTTATACTTTCATAATGTTTTGAGCCCAGAACAGGGTAAAATATTTGCCATAGCTGGGACCCTAACAGGTGCTACCACCCCGAGTCAGGGTGAACTAGGGAACACCAGCAATTAAAAGGTGGTTTCACACTCCTCGAAACCTCCTGATCAGAGGCCTTGCTGTCGGATGTAATTTATCGTCTTAACCAGGACGCGGATGTAGTTTATCGTCATACCCAGGACAGATACCACATAGCAGTCCAGCATTCTTTTCTTTGTTTCAAACGGTGTTTTTTTTTTTTTTCGTTTCTCATCACTTTGCTTAGCTTTTGGAAAGCTTCTTTCGTTAGTTCAATTTCGTGTTCGGATCTCGGTGTCATAATTTCCATCCTCTGTTGAAACACTTCTCAGATATTTAAACTGTTGACATCTCCATATTATAGCTCGCATCTAGGGGTATTTTTCTCCTGCTGATGACCATACTTTTTGTCTTCTTGTAGTTGATAGTCCTTTCTTCTCGCTATCTTGTTTTCATTCGGTTGTTGTAAGAGAGTACAAGGAGGGAGCAAAAGGTGTATATTATCTTGATCCCGACAATACCACGAGCGTACAAGGAGGTAGCAAAAGGTGTATATTATCTTGATCCCGACAATACTACGAGCGTACAAGGAGGTAGCAAAAGGTGTATATTAATTTGATCCGGGCAATACTACGAGCGTACAAGGAGGGAGCAAAAGGTGTATATTATTTTGATCCGGACAATATTACGAGCGTACAAGGAGGGAGCAAATGGTGTATATTATTTTGATCCGGGCAATACTACGAGCGTACAAGGATGGAGCAAAAGGTGTATATTATTTTGATACGGGCGATACTACGAGCGTACAAGGAGGGAGCAAAAGGTGTATATTATTTTGATCCGGACAATATTACGAGCGTACAAGGAGGGAGCAAATGGTGTATATTATTTTGATCCGGGCAATATTACGAGCGTACAAGGAGGGAGCAAAAGGTGTATATTATTTTGATACGGGCGATACTACGAGCGTACAAGGAGGGAGCAAAAGGTGTATATTATTTTGATCCAGACAATATTACGAGCGTACAAGAAGGGAGCAAAAGCTGTATATTATTTTGATACGGGCAATACTACGAGCGTACAAGGAGGGAGCAAATGGTGTATATTATTTTGATCCGGGCAATACTACGAGCGTACAAGGAGGGAGCAAAAGGTGTATATTATTTTGATCCGGGCAATACTACGAGCGTACAAGGAGGGAGCAAATGGTGTATATTATTTTGATCCGGGCAATACTACGAGCGTACAAGGAGGGAGCAAATGGTGTATATTATTTTGATCCGGGCAATACTACGAGCGTACAAGGAGGGAGCAAATGGTGTATATTATTTTGATCCGGGCAATACTACGAGCGTACAAGGAGGGAGCAAATGGTGTATATTATTTTGATCCGGGCAATACTACGAGCGTACAAGGAGGGAGCAAAAGGTGTATATTATTTTGATCCGGACAATATTACGAGCGTACAAGGAGGGAGCAAATGGTGTATATTATTTTGATCCGGGCAATACTACGAGCGTACAAGGAGGGAGCTCAAATGCACATTATTTTGATCCGGGCAATATTACGAGCGTACAAGGAGGGAGCTCAAATGCACATTATTTTGATCCGGGCAATATTACGAGCGTACAAGGAGGGAGCTCCAATGTACATTATTTTGATCCGGGCAATATTACGAGCGTACAAGGAGGAAGCAAAAAGTGTATATTTTTTTGATCCGGGTCCATATTACTTTTTTATACTATTGTTATCCAATACAAGGCCCAAGATCAACTATAAGTAGAAGTTTACTAAATGCGGTTGTTGTAAAAGCGTACAAGGAGGGGGCAAAAGGTGTAGATTATAATAATATATCGGACAAATAAAGGTTGAGCCTAGACGAAGAGGTTAAGTTCATAATGATCGGGGAACCATGCTTTCAGAAGTTTGTTCCATAATGTAACAGTTCTGGAGAAGATGCTGTTGGCGTGGAACTTCTTCCATACAAATGGAATACAAAGAGAATTAAGATGAGTTAAATCAGTGGCATCGTGAATCCTAGCTGTGAAGGTGTGACCTAGTGGAACTAAGGAATATTGATCGCCTGATCAATGTTCTTTGGGTTGCCATTTTCTTTAAGATTTCCTTCTTCGCTTACTTGACCCGTCCATGTAATTCTCAGTATCCTTCCGTAGAACCAGATTTATGTTGTCTCTAGTTTTCTCTTCATCCGTGGGAAGATTGTCCAGCATTCACTCCCATGTAATTCTCAGTATCCTTCCGTAGAACCAGATTTATGTTGCCTCTAGTTTTCTCTTCATCCGTGGGAAGATTGTCCAGCATTCACTCCCATGTAATTCTCAGTATCCTTCCGTAGAACCAGATTTATGTTGCCTCTAGTTTTCTCTTCATCCGTGGGAAGATTGTCCAGCATTCACTTCCATATAATATGATGGATATCACATAGCAACCTAGCGATATTTTCTTTGTTTCTAACGAAAACTTTCTATTTCTTATCACTTTGCTTAGCTTTTGGAAAGCTTCTTTCGCTAGTCCAGTGAGTACTTCGGATCTCGGTGTCACATTTTCCCGTCCTCTGTTAAAACGCTTCCCAGATATTTGAACTTCCGCACCTGCTTGATGTTTATATCTCCAATTCATACATCGCCTTTTGGGTATTTTCTCTTGCTTTTGATGGTTCTTAATTTTTTTTTTTATCGCGTTCTTCTACCGTCCTGTCTAGAAAGTCCTATAGATCCCTTTCCGAGTCGGCTACCAACACAGCGTCATCTGCGGAACTTCAAAACTTCACGTGCTAAACTTTTCACCTTAAATGTGATTCCTTGGCATTTTGAAGAAATTAAAAAAAATTTGGAGATATTTAAAACTGAATTTAAAACAAAAGTCTCCTTTCAGAATGTGTCTGATCATGGCTCTCTACAACTTCCTGTCCTTTGTAGCACTGTTTATTTCCTTACTATACCTATCATTTCCTGTTCTGACAATCATCTACCCAAGCTTCTTAGGTTCATTACTTACTGTTTCCGTCTTCAATATGTCTTGTGAGTGTCGAATTCTCCAAGCCCACTTACCTTATTGCGTATCCAGAGAAAAATTACTACTTTTCATTTCTGATTCTAAGTAGAAGTGATTTTTAATTTTGTTCCCATTTTTCTTAAAATACACTGGTTGTCAAGTAAAGCTATAGGATCCATTCTGTCCTGCTATTTAACCCATAGCTGGAGAGAAAAGAGATAAATTAATTACCTTTCTGTTGTAGCATACCTACGGACGATAATGGGTATGTCCCCATTCACTGTATGTTGGTCTGCAGTTAGAGATTCGTCTCCAGTTGTGCTGGTCAAACACTCTACGGGCTCTTACCCCACATTAAATTTGGCCTAGTGCCACATCTGACCACATGGGCTGGTTTGTAGATATCCTGCAGTTGGAGATTTGTCTCCAGTTGTGCTGGTCAAACTCTCTGCCCTCGGACAGAGAGGATCCCCAGACGAGGCTATGTCGAAGGCAAGAGTCTCGTCTCGGGAATCAGCTACACGACCCCTTTTTATACGGGGTCAACGAGGAATTTTTAACTGAGCCTACGTGTTCAGATACCCCACATTAAATTCGGCCTTGTGCCACATCTGACCGCATGGGGCGGTTGGTAGATATTCTGCGGAGATTCCTTGTGGAATTCACTTGACTCACTTCTAGCAATTGACTCCTTCTACGCGCCGCTGGCGAATCTTATATGTGTTGTTCTTGTCCTAAGTATTATTGTTCATTACCAACCTTTGTGTGATTATTCTGTTCAGTAACTTTCCCTAGGTTACAACACTTTCCCAACCTAATAATTGATAGATATCTAAAGAAAAAAACCTTCTTCTTCTTCTTCTTCTTCTTCTTCTTCTTCTTCTTCGTGCGATGACCTTTCAGGAGAAAGGATAATGATCATAGCTCCCTACAATTTCCTAGCACTGTTTATTTCCTGAGTATGCGTCTCAACCATCGGTTCCGCTCTGCCCCTCTTGTTTTCAATATGTCCTGTGAGTGTCGAATTCTCCGATCCTACTTACCTCATTGTGTGTCTCAGACATTAGAACTGCTCCTTTCTGATTCTAAGGACAACTGATTGTTCTTGAAATGAAAGGTATCTCTCAATGACTTCAGTTGAACGAATCATTTAAATTCGTAAATACAAAAACTTTCTAACGGAATAGCTCTCTGCAAACGCTATCTTTCCCCCATTAGAGACCATTGACTTGTCAGAAGGATTCCAGCAGTAGGGTGTCGGTAATTTCAACGGTATACTGGTGGCCAGCCAAGGCTATAAAGCTCTAGCCCTATCTTCTATGCTATTTAACCAATAGCTGAATGGGAAAAAGATAGATTCAATACCTTTCTCGAAGATATTTGCCTGTAAATGAATGTAATGAATGCGACTGAAATTTGAACTCGTCTCTCTGTTTTCTCGTTCCGTGCCGTTATCTGTTACCTGTCCCGCACATGCAATCTTACAGTAGCCGATCTTTGCAAACAGTTATCCATCCAGGCACTGAGCAGGCCCAACGTTGCTTAACTTCCTTGACCGGACGAGAATCAAAGTTTCAACATAATATTCAGTCGCATTCTTATCGCCGTAACGTAGATTACCTGTGCTTTTTCTATAAAGATTTTCATGGTTATTGTTTTAGATTTTCTCTTTGGTGCCTAGACTTTACAGATCTAAGCATAGTACGAGATTGGCGGTAAGGTATCATCCTTTGACACTTGAAATGGCTAGATATGACCGTAAGTTCTATGCTAACTGTTTCTTCTATCACACTTCCCGCTCGTGGAACTCTCTTTTGGCTTCTTGTCTTCCATTCAACTTTCATCTTTAAAAATTTAAATACAATGTCAATCGTTATCTTCTATCTTCTTATTTCCAGTTCTTTTATTGTCCTCTCTCGTTAATAGTAGTTTTTCTCATATTCTCTAACACTCAGCAACCCCTTGCATCTTAGTGGCTTTATTGCCTTTGATGTTCAAAAATTTAAATGCAATGTCAATCGTTATCTTCTATCTTCTTATTTCCAGTTCTTTTATTGTCCTCTCTCGTTAATAGTAGTTTTTCTCATATTCTCTAACACTCAGCAACCCCTTGCATCTTAGTGGCTTTATTGCCTTTGATGTTCAAAAATTTAAATGCAATGTCAATCGTTATCTTCTATCTTCTTATTTCCAGTTCTTTTATTGTCCTCTCTCGTTAATAGTAGTTTTTCTCATATTCTCTAACACTCAGCAACCCCTTGCATCTTAGTGGCTTTATTGCCTTTGATGTTCAAAAATTTAAATGCAATGTCAATCGTTATCTTCTATCTTCTTATTTCCAGTTCTTTTATTGTCCTCTCTCGTTAATAGTAGTTTTTCTCATATTCTCTAACACTCAGCAACCCCTTGCATCTTAGTGGCTTTATTGCCTTTGATGTTCAAAAATTTAAATGCAATGTCAATCGTTATCTTCTATCTTCTTATTTCCAGTTCTTTTATTGTCCTCTCTCGTTAATAGTAGTTTTTCTCATATTCTCTAACACTCAGCAACCCCTTGCATCTTAGTGGCTTTATTGCCTTTGATGTTCAAAAATTTAAATGCAATGTCAATCGTTATCTTCTATCTTCTTAATTCCAGTTCTTTTATTGTCCTCTCTCGTTAATAGTAGTTTTTCTCATAATCGCGAGTAATTCGTTCTGTTGATATCTTTCTCGCATTCTCTCTTCTCCCCTCTTTCTTCCTGTCTTTTCCTTTTCTCTTTTATCTCCCTCTTTCTCTCCAGCCCTATCCTTTCAATTTTCTCTTTCCAGTTTTTCACTCCCATTTCCCCTCTTCTCTCTTTTCCACAGTTTCCTCCCCTCCTCTCCTACTTTTAGTTCTTTTACTATCCACTAATATGACGTCTCGCATTTTAAGCTATCCCTTCTCTCTTTCTCTCGGCTCTCGTTCGTTCTTACTCGATATTTTTCTCTCTTCTCCTTTCCCTCTTTCTTCCTTTCTCTTTCTTTTTCTCTTTACTCTCCCCCTTTTCTACTAAAATATTCGTATCTCTCTCACTTTTCACTTGCGGCTCAACGGAAGCAAGGGTCAGGATATTGGAGGTTTTGAGGAGCGTAGAACTACCTCATAACTATTGTTGTTCAGAGGTCCACCGTGAGCCGAAGTGGTAGCACAGATTAGGCTGCCAGCTGTGGGTAAATAGTAAAACACCAAACAAGCAAAAAAGTACTATGAAATTATGTAAACACATTTTTATAGTAAAAATACCAGCTACACACTTTTATATAAAGTAATTACCAACATTACATATTTATAGCAAAATTACCAACATTAAATATTTATAGAATAATTACCAACATTACATATTTATAGTAAAATTACGAACAATACATTTTTATAGTAAAATTAACATTACATATTTAGAGTAAATTTACCAACATATTTATAGTAAAATTGTCAACAATACAGATTTATAGTAAAAATATTAACAGTAGATATTTATAGGAAAATTACAAACAATACATATTTATAGTAAAATTAAGAAAATTACATATTTATAACGAAATTGCCAACAATACAGATTATAGTAAAATTGCCAATATTACATATTACCAACTCTCAAACAGAAACAAAACACTATGGAAGTATAAAAATACATTTTTATAGTAAATATATATGTGATATATTTTATGTAAACAATGACCAACAATACATATTTATAGTAAAATGACCAACGATAGATTTCATAGTAAAATGACCAACAATACATTTTCATAGTAAAATGACCGACAATTCATTTTATAGTAAAATGACCAACAATACATTTTATCGTAAAATGACCAACAATACATTTTATAGTAAAATGACCAACAATACATTTTATAATAAAATGACCAACAATACATTTTTATAGTAAAATGACCAACAATACATTTTATAGTAAAATGATCAACAATACATTTTTATAGTAAAATGACTAACAATACATTTTTACAATAAAATATCCGGCAATACTTTTTACAGCAAAATGACCAGCGATACATTTTATAGCGAAAAGACCAACAATACATTTTATAGCAAAATAAGAAATAATACATTTTATAGCAAAATGATCAACAATACATTTTATCTGCATACAAATGCGTTCAAAATATATTCAGTAGAAGCCATAAAATTGTATTCAAAATATTTAAATTTCAGGATTAAATAACCCATAGACTTTGATCTGCTCCTAAACCAAATCGACCCAACAACCAACATGAAAGTAAACTTTTGATGACATTAGTTTATATAATATTCTACATTTTCTTAAAGAAATCAAACTGTATTCCAAAATATAACTTCAACAAAACCACAACATAAAACGCGCATATCACCGCCTCTAGTAATTATGTCCACACAAACATGTATAGGCATAAAAGCTGAGTATCATCTACCATGTATTCAATTGTGAAAGCAGAATAACATATATTTTTATAACTTCAAAACTCCCAAGAAAATTAAATTTCAGCATTAAATGACCCATAAGATGTTAATATGCCGTTAAAAAGACAAAACAGTCAATGATTTTTCTTTTTTCTCCTCTTCTCTCTTTACCACTTTCTCATTCTCTCTCTCCTACTCTCTTTCTTTTACTGTCCACTCACTCACTCACCTCACTCACTCACTCACTCACTCACTCACTTTCTCTCTTCTCGTTTTGTTTCGATTTGTTCTCTCTTTCACCTGACCCTCATTCGTTCTCCCTCGATATCTTTCTCGCTTTCTCTTTTCTACTCTTCTCCTCTCTCTTTTCCTTTTTTTCTCCTTCCTTTTCGCTTTACTCTACCCACTTTCTCCCCAGCTCTTTCCATACCTCTCAACTCTCACTTTCTCCCCCCCCTTTGCTCTCATCTATCTCTCTTACTCTCCTTCTTTTACTACCACTCACTTATCCACCCTCTCTTTTCTCTTTTCCCTCTGTCTTTCTCTAGACTCACTTGTTCTCTGTCCCCCACTTTCCCACCTTTCTTTTTCTTGCTGGCTAAGTAAATCTGTCGTCTGCATCGTAAATCACGAATCTTTGACAAATGAATCGTGCCTGTGTCTAAGCCTTGACAGATTAACAATTTTGCCAGCCGAGATCAATAACGATTTCTATACGTTCTTTGTATGAAAGAAAAAGTTAATACACCAATTCTCTTCCTTTAAAATATAAGTAAAAGGAATGTAATAAATAAAAGAAACTTTTATAAAGACATTTGCAGTTATTAATAAAGGAATTTTAAACTCGTTGCTGGGTTTGCGTTCTCTGCTCAGATACTAATAAATATTCAAGTAAAATGTCTAAATCAGGATTGGGCAACATTTTCTGACCAGTGGGTCGCTCATCATAAGGTGGGTCGTGCAACTAAAAAGATTCAAGGTAAATTTTTCGTTGAAGGTACCTCAGCCATTTTCAACACAGAAAACTACAGCGAAAGGCTGATTTTTTTAAAGAAAATATTTCTTGACAATTATAATATTTTTTTCGATAAAAATATTATCACAGATGACAGTGGCTAACATACACTGTTGCATGCGGTGTTTTTCGTATTTATTCATTTGAAAATACAAAAAAATAATTTTAAAAGTAAAAACATATATTTCTTCCCCAGAGAAAAAATCCAAAGAAGGATCTGCAATGTCATAAATCTTGACCTGGCATCTCGACCTCAGTTACTTTCTTACCGAGGTGAAGTGGCTTCCATCTGTCTTTCCTACAAATATTTTCATGGGAACTGCTCTGACGAGTTTTTTTTTTTTCCTGATGACGTGACCATATGAATTTAAGCGTGCTACTAGATTGGCATCTAGATCCCTCCTTTTTATCGTTGAACGAGCTAGATGCAATCCTATTTTTACTCTAGCAGAATTGTTTCTCGCGCTTCCCATCTCTGGAATTCCTGATAACTACAATGTTCGAAAATTTAAATGCAACGCCAATCGGCATCTTATCTCTTCTTGAACCCTGTTCCTTTCTCTGTCATTACCTCATTCCTCTTTATTCTCAGTCTTCTCACTCTCATTCCCTGTAACCCACCTTGCGTCTTAGTGGCATTGTCGCCTTGCTCGGGAGAGTGAAACAATTAAAAAAATATTTCGTGAGTTGGCACAAGACAATGAAGTTTGGATAGGGATCACATATTTACAAATTTGCTGAAAATGAAAAAAGTACACTAATTTATAGTGTGCCTTCAAGTCAAAACAACTCTGATGGTGATGATGCTAATGATGATGTTGAGGAGGAGGAAGAGAAGGCAGATGATAACTATATCTGGTATGGTGCTCCTTCTATTTATCTCGAGGTTCTTGACAAAATCTAAAGAAGAATTGATCCTGACTTGGTATCTCGACTTCAGTCACTTTCTCATCGAGATAAAGTGGCTTCCCCTTGTCCTTTCTACAAATACTTACATGGAAACTGCTCTGACGAGCTTTTTTTAGCCTGATGCCCCGACTACATGAATTTAAGCGTACTACTAGCTTCGCATCTAGATCCCACTGTTTTACTGTTGAAATAGTTAAATGCAACCGCCACTTCTACTCCAGCAGTTTCTTTTCTTGCACTTCCCAACAGTGGAACTCCTTTCCGTTTCCTTTCTTCCCTGATATCTACAATCTTCAAAAATTTAAATACAACATCAATCGCCATCTTCTGTTGTCTTCGTTCATCTTTTATCCTCCCTCTATACCCAATCTTATCTCTCACCTTCACTCTCTGTAATACCCTGCGTACTTGTGGCAATCTTGCCTTGCTTGGGGTGAAATGATAAAAACAAAAAAACAAACAAACAATAAAACAAAAAAATAAAGCAAATAATAATTACAATCACGTACATAACGGTGTAGAAGATTTTTGTTTGGGTTGTCTGTATTATGAACTTCAGGTAGGCTTCTCTGCAGCCGCATCAAGTTTCTGAATGCGTCAAGTCTTTGGGGATAATGCTGTGAGTTAACTTATCGTCAGGCATTGGATTCAGTTCGGGAGATCTGTCCCTTTGTGAGGAACGCCGCAGTAGCCGGCCGCAGGTCCTGGAAGATGAGACCCTGAAAGCGGCCACGGAGGAGGACAACAGCCAAACCTGTGGAGAGCTTGCCGAATGCTTCCAGGTTTCTGATGAATTAGTCTGACTTCACCTGAACCGCATAGGTGTACAAGCTGAGCAAGTGGTTACCGCACACACAGTCAGGAGCCAAAAAGCAACAACGTGTGACAACCTGTTTCTTGTTGTTTCCTCGGCATCGCAACGTATCCATATTTGATCGAGTGTTCACCAGTGACGAAAAGTGGTTCCTGTATGACACTCCCAATCGTCCCAGACATTGGTTTTCACTACGGGACTCACACCACAAGACCACCCACGCAAGACCATGCTCTGTATCTCGTAGACTAGTCAACAAGTGGTGCACAATGAGCTGCTAAATATTTTTCAATAATTAAAATATTTTTATCGGTAAAATATTATCACACATGGCAGTGGTTAGCACACACACTTGCATGTGATTTGTTTCTTATTTATTCATTCGAAAATACGAAAAAAACATATATTTCTTCAGAGAAAAACAAAGCTGCGTCCTGTTTCTAAAACAAATGATATTAACACTTATTGTCTTCCTTAGTGAAAATCACCAATCGCTTAAAATGAAAAGTTACAAAATTCAAGAAACATTGTACTTTGTACATTGTGTAAGCATGTGGTTATGTATGAGAACATATGAGTGAACAAGTGAGGACATGAAATAAACAAATTGATGAGCTCTTAACTATGGTACCTAGACTTTTTGAATTTAAACAGAGTACTAGATTGGCATCCAGATCTCATCAATTTACAAGTTGGTTAGATGTAGACGTAAGTTCTATGCTAATAGTCTCTTTTCTCGCACTTATCGCTTGTGGAGATACTTTTCCAACTCCATGCGTTCCAGCCAATTTTAATGTTCCTAATTCTTCCACACCCAGTAACCCCTTGTGTCTCAGTGGCTTTACTGCCTTTCTTATGGAACTCCCATCCGGTGCTATGCTTTCCAGCCAACTTTAATCTATAAAAATTTAAATGTAATGTCAATCGCTATCTCCTAACCTCCTGGTTACTCTTTGCTCTTCCTGCTCATTATTAATGTTTCTGTTCCTAATTCTTTTCCACTCAGGAACCTCTTGTGTCTTAGTAGCTTTTCTGCTTTGCATAGAGTGATTAAAAAAAAAAGACAAAAAAAACAAAAAAAAACGCTGTTTTCCTCATGAAATTCGTCGTGCCGTTCAGAAAGCCAAATGAAACGAATGTAGTCAGCTGACCGTAGTTTTCCGATAATTGGTTTAAATTGTGTAAATGATTGCGGACATGATTGTATTGTGCACATGATTGTATAAATGATTGTGTACATGATTGTGTAAATGACTATGTACATAATTGTGCAAACGATTGCCGACATAATTGTGTAAATGATTGTGCAAATAATTGTGTAAATGATTCTGTACATAATTGTGTAAACGATTGCGGACATGATTGTGTAAATGATTTTGTACATTATTGTGTAAATGATTGTGTAAATGATTGTATACGTGATTGTGTAAACGATTGTGTACATGATTGTGCAAATAATTGTGTAAATGATTGTGTAAATGATTGTAGTAATCGGATAAATGTCCTCTTGATAGTCGTTTCCAGAAAACACCGGTTCGCGGGAAGAAGTTGCTCGAGTGGAACTTACATCTCACGAAAGGGAATGAATGTGGTTCGCTACAATGTTCCTGGCATGGCTTGTCTTAGCTGTGAAGGTTAGAACTGGTTGTCCTAATGAATATAGTTTTTCTAAACGCTTTCCATGGAAATAGCAATTGAGCAGCGAGTGGCTTTGACATTTCGTCTATGGGAAATGGTTTGGAGATGAGGGGGAATTAATTTGTCACCCACAAGAACGCGGAGATTCTTTTGGACTCTGTCGAGACTGGAAAGGGAAGACTAGGCAGCTCGTGCCTATATATGACAGCAGTACTTCATTTTCGGCCTGATCTGTCTCTTGTAAAGGTAGGTGTCAGGTACTTACTAGAGTAGTACAGGGAACCGATCATTTTCCCAGCATCTTTAGCGATGGATCGTATGCCCGAGTTCAACTTGAGGTCTGGGTTGAGCTTAAAACTCAATAACTGCTCAAGGCAAGAGGCCTCACTGAATGAACTGCTTTTCACGTGGGAAGTGAAAATTCTGTGTCTGCTCGATGTTGTAATAGCTGAAAAACGTTTAATCTAGTAATTTTCATGAGAATTTTTTGTCACTGGTAATAAATGAGAAAAACACAAAATGGAACGCTATAACATAATACGTGAAATATGACACCGAAATTCGAAGCAGTTAAAGATGCCTTCCAAAAGCTAAAAAAATATTAAAAAACAAAAAAATTTCTTTATAAATAGTGTGCAACTGTGATTTAATCTCAATCTCCCTATATGACAGGGGATGCTAGACAAATTCCTCACAGATAAAGAGGAGACTTGAGGCAAGAGACATGGGGTTCTATAGAAGGGTACTGGGAATACCATAGATAGAGCATGTAAGCAAGGAGGAATTTTAATGAAAACAGTATAAAAAATGATACTTGTACTTCGAAAATTGGTGAATTTGATACTCACAGGTCATATTGAAAACAAGAGGAACAGAGGGAAATATCAAGTAGCATACCAAACGAGTTTGGTTTACAGAATATAGACTGCGAGGGAGAGTAATGGGTGAAACGTTGCTAATGTATCGCATTTTATATACTGTACATCCGTCTTTGTTTACTCACAGGCCATAGTGTAAACAAGAGGAACGTAGAGAAATATCAAGTAGCCTACCAAACGAGTTTAGTTTATAGAACATAGACTGCGAGGGAGAGTAAGGGGACAAACGTTGCTAATGTGTCGTACTGTATATACTGTATATCCGTTTTTGTTTACTCACAGGCCATATTGAAAACAAGTGGAACAGAGGGAAATATCAAGTAGCCTACAAACGAGTTTGGTTTACAGAACATAGACTGCGAGGGAGAGTAAGGGGTGAAACGTTGCTAATGTATCGCATTTTATATACTGTACATCCGTCTTTGTTTACTCACAGGCCATAGTGTAAACAAGAGGAACGTAGAGAAATATCAAGTAGCCTACCAAACGAGTTTGGTTTACAGAACATAGACTGCGAGGGAGAGTAAGGGGAGAAACGTTGCTAATGTGTCGTACTGTATATACTGTATATCCGTTTTTGTTTAATCACAGGCCATATTGAAAACAAGAGGAACGTAGGGAAATATCAAGTAGCCTACAAACGAGTTTGGTTTACAGAACCGGAACTGCGAAGGGAGAAACGTTGCTTAGATTTACAAAGGAAAATAATAAGTTGTGGAGAGCCATGATCTTCCCTGTCATGAAGTGACACGGCATATGAAAGAAGAAGACTTCTAAAAACATACTCTTGAAGCCAAACTTTACGCCACGAAGGAACAAATACAGGTGGCAGAAGAAACTGAAGTCTTCAAGAAAATGGAAGAAAAAACGACATTCAAACTCAGAAAGAGGCAGATGAAATTTCCGGGTAACATAATGAGGACAATCACAGGGACTATTTGAAGGCAAGATGGAGGGGTGGGTGTAGCGGGCCACCAGGTTCATTATTAATTTTTGACTAATATCTCTTTCATCTTGTTTTTTTTTCTTCATCCAGACAACCAACTGGAGATGTTAAAATCAAACAAGGACAGAAGTTTTAATATCTGGGAAGTGTTTTAACAGAGAATGGAAAAATGTAACCCCGAAATCCGAAGGCGAATTGGAAACGACAAAACCTCATAAGATTGATTAATCAACCGAATGAATCATTTTCTATGGGTTATCAACCCTTTACTGGTTATTTAAAGCAAGAAAACATTTGTTTAGATTTTAAGTTTCTACGGAAGCATGCTGAGAATAGCATGGACTGAACATCTGAACAACAATGTCGTTCTACAGAAGGATTATACATCAACTCCAAGAATTCGTATTTGTAAATATATCTTCGCGTATCCAATCACTTTCAGCTAGTACTTGTCATTTTCAAAGACATTTATTGTGTCGTCAGTTTCAAAAAGTGCACAAGTTTTAATATCCTGGTTGTGTTTTAACAGAGAATGGAAAATGTAACACCAAACTCCAAACACACATGGGAATAGTAAAAGACACCTTCCCCGCAAAATAGCTAAGTACAGACAAACCTCTCATCAACGGACTAATAAGGGGAAGGGTGGTCCGTTAAAGCCGATTTTCCGTAGATGGGAAGGGATTATTTTTTGAGTTATAAAACCACTATAGTAACTACCAGTAGTTATGAACATAATGTAAATACTATAAACATGTATACATGGTATAAATAAATATATACTTAATATAGATAAATTAATCAAAATAACAAAAATAATACATTTCTCACAGCTATTTTGTCACGCACGCATTAATGTATCGTACTTTATATACTGTACACCCGTCTTTGTTTACAATTGAAAAGCCCGCCACCGCCGCCAAGCGGTAACTTTGAGAACTAATGCGACGCGTTCCGCTAAGCCCGCAAATTTTGAAATATATCGCTGACGATTTGGAAGTTTTTTTTCTTGCGTAACTTTTTAAAAATTTTGCCTGCAGATTTTGCCCGTTGCATCAGAAGTCCGTTGATGGGGGTCCGTAGATGAGAGGTTTCTCTGTATTAAGAATCAGGTAAATTTGGTCAGAAACAAAGAAAAGAGTGCTAATGAAATATCATGCCTCCAATATGGCAGTGACTGCTGGACAATCTCCTCACAGAGGAAAAGATTGGAATCAACAGAAGTGTTGTTCTAAAGTAGCAATAGAAGTCTTCTGGAAAATGGAGGCAAAAAAAAAAGAAAAAAAACACGCAGAATCAGAAATAGACAACTGAAATTTCCGGGACACATAATGAGGAAAGAAGGCTTGGAGAATTTGATATTCATAAGACATGTCGAAGGCAGGAGGGGAAAAGGGAAACATCGATTAAGCCGGCAAACGAGTCCGTGTAAATGGTTGACAGGACAAGGACTGCGAGGGAGAGTAAGGGGAGAAAATGATGAAAGTTGTGGAGAGCCGTGATCGACTACGTCCTGAAGACCTGTAAAAACGTACTCTCGAAACCAAACTTTAATAAAAAGATAAATAAAGAAAGGTACAAAGCAAAATATACTTCCCATCTACAAATACGGATAAGGGGTTAGGAAAAACAACAAAAAACAACAAAAAACAACAAAAATAAAAATAAAACAAAACAGAAAAAAAACTAACCCTGAAGAGTCGAAATTACCCGACGCCCCACTTACGTCACTACTGAACCAACGAATTTTAATTTTGCGTCATGGCTTTCTAAACAAAATGACAAACACACCTGCGAAAAGGTGTAAAATTTTCTACCGTAAAATAAGACTTTATAAAAGTATTGGCAAATGAAAAAGTCGTAAAAAATGAGAACACCTGTTGATTTAATAGAAAGCAATACTGTAACACACACAGACACACAAAAATACATACAGACAAATAAAAACACGTATACACTAACACACAACATTCCACATAAATATCCAAGTGAATATACGATAGCCTACTTTCATGTGCAAAAGTAACCAGCGCTTTTTTTCTTGAAATGAAGAGAATGAATACAGAGTTGAAGAGGGTCATGGTTAGCAAAATCAAAGGACGCGTAAAATCTGTAAAATTGTGTAACTAAACTAAGATATTGAATACAGCTAACTTATTTAACGGCGTAGCTGAAGGGGGTCATGGTTAGCAAACTCAAAGGCCGCGCAAATCTATAAAACGGTGTAACTAAACTAAGATATTGAATACAGCTAACTTATTTAACGGCGTAGCTGAAGGGGGTCATGGTTAGCAAAATCAAAGGACGCTCAAATCTGTAAACGGGTGTAACTAACCTAAGATTTTGAACACACCAAACATATTTAACGACATGCCTGAAAAGGTTCATGGTTAACAAAATCAAAGGACGCACAAATCTGTAAAATACATAATCTAGTAGTACTTAAATATACTACTTAAAAGTACTACTAGATTGGTAACTAGGTCTCATTATTTTACTGCTAAAATAAATTGATATAAACGTGAGTTCTATTCTAATAGCTTATTTGCTCGCACTTCTCGCTTGTGGAGTACTCTTCAAGCTTCTTGCTTTTATGCCACCTACAATCTACCAAATTTTAATACATCAATCGCCATAATCTGTCAATATTTCTGAGATTAGGTATTGTAAGTATGTAAATATTTACACAGTTCGGACTGTTGTCCTCATCTTTATTGATATATTCACAACGTTTCGGCCGTTGTACGCTCCGACCTTCTTCAAGATATATCTATATTTCTGAGATGAGGTATTGTAACTATTTACACAATTTACATTGTTCGAACTGTTGTCCTCATCTTTATTGCCATATTCACGACGTTTCGGTCGTTCTACACCCCGGTCTTCTTCCGGATCAGTCTATATTTCTGAGATGAGGTCTTGTAACTATTTACACGATTTACATTGTTCGGACTGTTGTCCTCATTTTTATTGCTATATTCATCTTCAACATCTGTCTCTATTTCTCAGATGAGGTATTGTAACTATTTATACTATATAAATTGTTTCGACTGTTGTCCTCATCTTTATTGACATATTCACCTTCAACATCTGTCTCTATTTCTCAGATGAGGTATTGTAACTATTTATACTATATACATTGTTTCGACTGTTGTCCTCATCTTTATTGCCATATTCACCTTCAACATCTGTCTCTATTTCTAAGATGAGGTATTGTAACTATTTACACTATTTACATTGTTTGGACTGTTGTCCTCATCTTTGCTGCCATATTCACCTTCAACATCTGTCTCTATTTCTAAGATGAGGCATTGTAACTATTTACACGATTTACATTGTTTGGACTGTTGTCCTCATCTTTATTGCCATATTCACCTTCAACATCTGTCTCTATTTCTCACATGAGGTATTGTAACTATTTATACTACATAAATTGTTTGGACTGTTGTCCTCATCTTCAATGACATATTCACCTTCAACATCTGTCTCTATTTCTCACATGAGATATTGTAACTATTTATGCTATATAAATTGTTCGGACTGTTGTCCTCATCTTTATTGACATATTCACAACGTTTCGGTTGTTCTACACCCCGGTCTTCTTCTGGATCTGTCTCTATTTCTGAGATGAGGTATTGTTACTATTTTACACTATTGACATTGTCAGGACTATTGTTCTCATCTTTACATTCACGATGTTTTGCCCGTTGTAAGCCTTCTTCAGCTGATATTCGTTGAATTTCGAACCGGAGTCTTTATTTAGTCAACAGGGGTAGATTGATTCCTGCAAACAAGTTACCAAGTAGGGGAGCTTTTTTAGAACAACTTCCATGAAAATATTTGCAGAAAAAAAACAGGGAGGACACGTTACGGCGATTGGGAAGTGATTGAAGCTGAGATGCCAGGTCAGGACCAAGAACCACTGCTTTGTGAAACAGACTTTTACATGAACGCGTTTTTTTTTTTGTTTTTTTTTTTAAATAGGATGGCTTTTTCGCGTTGTATTAAACTTTTTCAAGATTGTAGGTGGCAGGAAAGCAAGAAAGCTGAAGAGAATTCCACCGGCAAGAAGTACGCGAAAAGAAACTAATAGTACATAACTTACGGTTACATCTAGCTAGTAAAAAGGTGGGACCTAATTGCCAATCTAGTCGCACGATTACATTCATGCAGTAGAGTTACCAAGAGGGAGATTTCATATTATCAAGTGCCACGAAAGTATTTATAAACAGATACAGGTGATTGGAAAATGACAGAGATGCCAGGTCATGGACGATAACATTGTAGAACCTTGTTTGGATTTTATCAAGAATCTCTAAATACATAGCAGAAGCACCAGACCAGATGTGGCAGCAATATTCAAAGAAAGGATGAATGGTAGATTTCTAAATATGTAAGATAGATTCTTCTTGGATTTTATCAAGAATCTTTAAATATATAGCAGAAGCCACAGACAAGATGAGGCAGCAATATTCAAAGCAACGATGAATGGTAGACTTATAAATATGTAAGATAGATTCTTCTTTGGATTTTATCGAGAATCTCGAAATATATAGCAGAATCACCAGACCAGATGTGGCAGGAATATTCAAAGCAAGGATGAATGGTAGACTTCTAAATATGTAAGATAGATTTTCTTTGGATTTTATCAAGAATCTCTCTAAATATATAGCAGAAGCCCCAGACCATATGTGGCAGCAACATTCAAAGCAAGGATGAATGGTAGACTTCTAAATATGTAAGATAGATTCTTCTTTGGATTTTATCAAGAATCTCGAAATATATAGCAGAAGCACCAGACCATATGTGGCACCAATATTCAAAGCAAGGATGAATGGTAGACTTCTAAATATGTAAGATAGATTCTTCTTTGGATTTTATCAATAATCTCTAAATATATAGCAGAAGGACCAGACCAGATGTGGCAGCAATATTCAAAGAAAGGATGAATGGTAGACTTCTAAATATGTAAGATAGATTCTTCTTTGGATTTTATCAAGAATCTCTAAATATATAGCAGAAGCACCAGACCAAATGTGGCAGCAATATTCAAAGCAAGGATGAATGGTAGACTTATAAATATGTAAGATAGATTCTTCTTTGGATTTTATCAAGAATCTCTAAATGTATAGCAGAAGCACCAGACCAGCTGTGGCAACAATATTCAAAGTAAGGATGAATGGTAGACTAATAAATATGTAAGATAGATTCTTCTTTGGATTTTATCAAGAATCTCTCTAAATATATAGCAGAAGGACCAGACCAGATGTGGCAGCAATCTTCAAAGCAAGGATGAATGGTAGACTTCTAAATATGTAAGATAGATTCTTCTTTGGATATTATCAAGAATCTCTCTAAATATATAGCTGAAGCACCAGACCATATGTGGCAGCGATATTTAAAGGAAGGATGAATGGTAGACTTCTAAATATGTAAGATAGATTCTTCTTTGGATTTTATCAATAATCTCTAAATATATAGCAGAAGCACCAGACCATATGTGGCACCAATATTCAAAGCAAGGATGAATGGTAGACTTCTAAATATGTAAGATAGATTCTTCTTTGGATTTTATCAAGAATCTCTAAATATATAGCAGAAGCACCAGACCAAATGTGGCAGCAATATTCAAAGCAAGGATGAATGGTAGACTTCTAAATATGTAAGATAGATTCTTCTTTGGATTTTATCAAGAATCTCGAAATATATAGCAGAAGCACCAGACCATATGTGGCACCAATCTTCAAAGCAAGGATGAATGGTAGACTTCTAAATATGTAAGATAGATTCTTCTTTGGATTTTATCAAGAATCTCTAAATGTATAGCAGAAGCACCAGACCAGCTGTGGCAACAATATTCAAAGCAAGGATGAATGGTAGACTTAAAAAGATGTAAGATAGATTCTTCTTTGAATTTTATCAAGAATCTCTAAATATATAGCAGAAGCACCAGACCATATGTTTCAGCAATCTTCAAAGCAAGGATGAATGGTAGACTTCTAAATATGTAAGATAGATTCTTCTTTGGATTTTATCAAGAATCTCTAAATGTATAGCAGAAGCACCAGACCAGATGTGGCAGCAATAATGAAAGCAAGGATGAATGGTAGACTTCTAAATATCCAAGATAGATACTTCTTTGGATTTTATCAAGAATCTCTCTAAATATATAGCTGAAGCACCAGACCATATGTGGCAGCGATATTCAAAGCAAGGATGAATAGTAGACTTCTAAATATGTAAGATAGATTCTTCTTTGGATTTTATCAATAATCTCTAAATATATAGCAGAAGGACCAGACCAGATGTGGCAGCAATATTCAAAGCAAGGATGAATCGTAGACTTCTAAATATGTAAGATAGATTCTTCTTTGGATTTTATCAAGAATCTCTCTAAATATATAGCTGAAGCACCAGACCATATGTGGCAGCGATATTCAAAGCAAGGATGAATGGTAGACTTCTAAATATGTAAGATAGATTCTTCTTTGGATTTTATCAAGAATCTCTAAATGTATAGCAGAAGCACCAGACCAGATGTGGCAGCAATAATGAAAGCAAGGATGAATGGTAGACTTATAAATATCCAAGATAGATTCTTCTTTGGATTTTATCAAGAATCTCTAAATATATTGCAGAAGCACCAGACCAGATGTGACAGTAATATTCAAAGCAAGGATGAATGGTAGACTAATAAATATGTAAGATAGATTCTTCTTTGGATTTTATCAAGAATCTCTCTAAATATATAGCAGAAGGACCAGTCCAGATGTGGCAGCAATATTCAAAGCAATGATGAATGGTAGACTTCTAAATATGTAAGATAGATTCTTCTTTGGATTTTATCAAGAATCTCTCTAAATATATAGCAGAAGCACCAGTCCATATGTGGCAGCAATATTCAAAGCAAGGATGAATGGTAGACTAATAATTATGTAAGATAGATTCTTCTTTGGATTTTATCAAGAATCTCTAAATATATAGCAGAAGCACAAGACCAGATGTGACAGTAATATTCAAAGCAAGGATGAATGGTAGACTAATAAATATGTAAGATAGATTCTTCTTTGGATTTTATCAAGAATCTCTCTAAATATATAGCAGAAGGACCAGTCCAGATGTGGCAGCAATATTCAAAGCAATGATGAATGGTAGACTTCTAAATATGTAAGATAGATTCTACTTTGGATTTTATCAAGAATCTCTCTAAATATATAGCTGAAGCACCAGTCCATATGTGGCAGCGATATTCAAAGCAAGGATGAATAGTAGACTTCTAAATATGTAAGATAGATTCTTCTTTGGATTTTATCAAGAATCTCTAAATATGTAGCAGAAACACCAGACCAGATGTGGCGGCAATATTCAAAGCAAGGATGAATGGTAGACTTCTAAATATGTAAGATAGATTCTTCTTTGGATTTTATCAAGAATCTCGAAATATATAGCAGAAGCACCAGACCATATGTGGCACCAATATTCAAAGCAAGGATGAATGGTAGAGTTATAAATATGTAAGAAAGATTCTTTGGATTTTATCAATAATCTCTAAATATATAGCAGAAGGACCAGACCAGATGTGGCAGCAATCTTCAAAGCAAGGATGAATGGTAGACTTCTAAATATGTAAGATAGATTCTTCTTTGAATTTTATCAAGAATCTCTAAATAGATAGCAGAAGCACCAGACCAGATGAGGCAGCAATATTCAAAGTAACGATGAATGGTAGACTTATAAATATGTAAGATAGATTCTTCTTTGGATTTTATCAAGAATCTCTAAATATATAGCAGAAGCACCTGACCAGATGTGGCAGCAATATTCAAAGCAAGGATGAATGGTAGACTTCTAAATATGTAAGATAGATTCTTCTTTGGATTTTATCAAGAATCTCTGAATATATAGCAGAAGCACCAGACCAAATGTGGCAACAATATTAAAAGCAAGGATGAATGGTAGACTTATAAATATGTAAGATAGATTCTTCTTTGGATTTTATCAATAATCTCGAAATATATAGCAGAAGCACCAGACCATATGTGGCAGCAATATTCAAAGCAAGGATGAATGGTAGACTTCTAAATATGTAAGATAGATTCTTCTTTGGATTTTATCAAGAATCTCGAAATATATAGCAGAAGCACCAGACCATATGTGGCAGCAATATTCAAAGCAAGGATGAATGGTAGACTTCTAAATATGTAAGATAGATTCTTCTTTGGATTTTATCAAGAATCTCTAAATAGATAGCAGAAGCACCAGACCAGATGAGGCAGCAATATTCAAAGTAACGATGAATGGTAGACTTATAAATATGTAAGATAGATTCTTCTTTGGATTTTATCAAGAATCTCTAAATATATAGCAGAAGCACCTGACCAGATGTGGCAGCAATATTCAAAGCAAGGATGAATGGTAGACTTCTAAATATGTAAGATAGATTCTTCTTTGGATTTTATCAAGAATCTCTGAATATATAGCAGAAGCACCAGACCAAATGTGGCAACAATATTAAAAGCAAGGATGAATGGTAGACTTATAAATATCCAACATAGATTCTTCTTTGGATTTTATCAATAATCTCTAAATATATAGCAGAAGGACCAGACCAAATGTGGCAGCAATATTCAAAGCAAGGATGAATGGTAGACTTCTAAATATGTAAGATAGATTCTTCTTTGGATTTTATCAAGAATCTCGAAATATATAGCAGAAGCACCAGACCATATGTGGCAGCAATATTCAAAGCAAGGATGAATGGTAGACTTCTAAATATGTAAGATAGATTCTTCTTTGGATTTTATCAAGAATCTCTAAATATATAGCAGAAGGACCAGACCAGATGTGGCAGCAATCTTCAAAGCAAGGATGAATGGTAGACTTCTAAATATGTAAGATAGATTCTTCTTTGGATTTTATCAATAATCTCTAAATATATAGCAGAAGGACCAGACCAAATGTGGCAGCAATATTCAAAGCAAGGATGAATGGTAGACTTCTAAATATGTAAGATAGATTCTTCTTTGGATTTTATCAAGAATCTCTCTAAATATATAGCAGAAGCACCAGACCATATGTGGCAGCAATATTCAAAGCAAGGATGAATGGTAGACTTCTAAATATGTAAGATAGATTCTTCTTTGGATTTTATCAAGAATCTCGAAATATATAGCAGAAGCACCAGACCATATGTGGCACCAATATTCAAAGCAAGGATGAATGGTAGACTTCTAAATATGTAAGATAGATTCTTCTTTGGATTTTATCAAGAATCTCTAAATATATAGCAGAAGGACCAGACCAGATGTGGCAGCAATCTTCAAAGCAAGGATGAATGGTAGACTTATAAATATGTAAGATAGATTCTTCTTTGGATTTTATCAAGAATCTCTCTAAATATATAGCAGAAGCCCCAGACCATATGTGGCAGCAATATTCAAAGCAAGGATGAATGGTAGACTTCTAAATATGTAAGATAGATTCTTCTTTGGATTTTATCAAGAATCTCTAAATATATAGCAGAATCACCAGACCAGATGTGGCAGCAATCTTCAAAGCAAGGATGAATGGTAGACTTCTAAATATGTAAGATAGATTCTTCTTTGGATTTTATCAATAATCTCTAAATATATAGCAGAAGCACCAGACCATATGTGGCAGCAATATTCAAAGCAAGGATGAATGGTAGACTTCTAAATATGTAAGATAGATTCTTCTTTGGATTTTATCAAGAATCTCGAAATATATAGCAGAAGCACCAGACCATATGTGGCACCAATATTCAAAGCAAGGATGAATGGTAGACTTCTAAATATGTAAGATAGATTCTTCTTTGGATTTTATCAAGAATCTCTAAATATATAGCAGAAGGACCAGACCAGATGTGGCAGCAATCTTCAAAGCAAGGATGAATGGTAGACTTATAAATATGTAAGATAGATTCTTCTTTGGATTTTATCAAGAATCTCTCTAAATATATAGCAGAAGCCCCAGACCATATGTGGCAGCAATATTCAAAGCAAGGATGAATGGTAGACTTCTAAATATGTAAGATAGATTCTTCTTTGGATTTTATCAAGAATCTCTAAATATATAGCAGAATCACCAGACCAGATGTGGCAGCAATCTTCAAAGCAAGGATGAATGGTAGACTTCTAAATATGTAAGATAGATTCTTCTTTGGATTTTATCAATAATCTCTAAATATATAGCAGAAGGAACAGACCAAATGTGGCAGCAATATTCAAAGCAAGGATGAATGGTAGACTTATAAATATGTAAGATATATTCTTCTTTGGATTTTATCAAGAATCTCTCTAAATATATAGCAGAAGGACCAGACCAGATGTGGCAGCAATATTCAAAGCAATGATGAATGGTAGACTTCTAAATATGTAAGATAGATTCTTCTTTGGATTTTATCAAGAATCTCTCTAAATATATAGCAGAAGCACCAGACTATATGTGGCAGCAATATTCAAAGCAAAGATGAATGGTAGACTTCTAAATATGTAAGATAGATTCTTCTTTGGATTTTATCAATAATCTCTAAATATATAGCAGAAGGACCAGACCAAATGTGGCAGCAATATTCAAAGCAAGGATGAATGGTAGACTTATAAATATGTAAGATAGATTCTTCTTTGGATTTTATCAAGAATCTCTCTAAATATATAGCAGAAGCCCCAGACCATATGTGGCAGCAATATTCAAAGCAAGGATGAATGGTAGACTTCTAAATATGTAAGATAGATTTTCTTTGGATTTTATCAAGAATCTCTCTAAATATATAGCAGAAGCCCCAGACCATATGTGGCAGCAACATTCAAAGCAAGGATGAATGGTAGACTTCTAAATATGTAAGATAGATTCTTCTTTGGATTTTATCAAGAATCTCGAAATATATAGCAGAAGCACCAGACCATATGTGGCACCAATATTCAAAGCAAGGATGAATGGTAGACTTCTAAATATGTAAGATAGATTCTTCTTTGGATTTTATCAATAATCTCTAAATATATAGCAGAAGGACCAGACCAGATGTGGCAGCAATATTCAAAGAAAGGATGAATGGTAGACTTCTAAATATGTAAGATAGATTCTTCTTTGGATTTTATCAAGAATCTCTAAATATATAGCAGAAGCACCAGACCAAATGTGGCAGCAATATTCAAAGCAAGGATGAATGGTAGACTTATAAATATGTAAGATAGATTCTTCTTTGGATTTTATCAAGAATCTCTAAATGTATAGCAGAAGCACCAGACCAGCTGTGGCAACAATATTCAAAGTAAGGATGAATGGTAGACTAATAAATATGTAAGATAGATTCTTCTTTGGATTTTATCAAGAATCTCTCTAAATATATAGCAGAAGGACCAGACCAGATGTGGCAGCAATCTTCAAAGCAAGGATGAATGGTAGACTTCTAAATATGTAAGATAGATTCTTCTTTGGATATTATCAAGAATCTCTCTAAATATATAGCTGAAGCACCAGACCATATGTGGCAGCGATATTTAAAGGAAGGATGAATGGTAGACTTCTAAATATGTAAGATAGATTCTTCTTTGGATTTTATCAATAATCTCTAAATATATAGCAGAAGCACCAGACCATATGTGGCACCAATATTCAAAGCAAGGATGAATGGTAGACTTCTAAATATGTAAGATAGATTCTTCTTTGGATTTTATCAAGAATCTCTAAATATATAGCAGAAGCACCAGACCAAATGTGGCAGCAATATTCAAAGCAAGGATGAATGGTAGACTTCTAAATATGTAAGATAGATTCTTCTTTGGATTTTATCAAGAATCTCGAAATATATAGCAGAAGCACCAGACCATATGTGGCACCAATCTTCAAAGCAAGGATGAATGGTAGACTTCTAAATATGTAAGATAGATTCTTCTTTGGATTTTATCAAGAATCTCTAAATGTATAGCAGAAGCACCAGACCAGCTGTGGCAACAATATTCAAAGCAAGGATGAATGGTAGACTTAAAAAGATGTAAGATAGATTCTTCTTTGAATTTTATCAAGAATCTCTAAATATATAGCAGAAGCACCAGACCATATGTTTCAGCAATCTTCAAAGCAAGGATGAATGGTAGACTTCTAAATATGTAAGATAGATTCTTCTTTGGATTTTATCAAGAATCTCTAAATGTATAGCAGAAGCACCAGACCAGATGTGGCAGCAATAATGAAAGCAAGGATGAATGGTAGACTTCTAAATATCCAAGATAGATACTTCTTTGGATTTTATCAAGAATCTCTCTAAATATATAGCTGAAGCACCAGACCATATGTGGCAGCGATATTCAAAGCAAGGATGAATAGTAGACTTCTAAATATGTAAGATAGATTCTTCTTTGGATTTTATCAATAATCTCTAAATATATAGCAGAAGGACCAGACCAGATGTGGCAGCAATATTCAAAGCAAGGATGAATCGTAGACTTCTAAATATGTAAGATAGATTCTTCTTTGGATTTTATCAAGAATCTCTCTAAATATATAGCTGAAGCACCAGACCATATGTGGCAGCGATATTCAAAGCAAGGATGAATGGTAGACTTCTAAATATGTAAGATAGATTCTTCTTTGGATTTTATCAAGAATCTCTAAATGTATAGCAGAAGCACCAGACCAGATGTGGCAGCAATAATGAAAGCAAGGATGAATGGTAGACTTATAAATATCCAAGATAGATTCTTCTTTGGATTTTATCAAGAATCTCTAAATATATTGCAGAAGCACCAGACCAGATGTGACAGTAATATTCAAAGCAAGGATGAATGGTAGACTAATAAATATGTAAGATAGATTCTTCTTTGGATTTTATCAAGAATCTCTCTAAATATATAGCAGAAGGACCAGTCCAGATGTGGCAGCAATATTCAAAGCAATGATGAATGGTAGACTTCTAAATATGTAAGATAGATTCTTCTTTGGATTTTATCAAGAATCTCTCTAAATATATAGCAGAAGCACCAGTCCATATGTGGCAGCAATATTCAAAGCAAGGATGAATGGTAGACTAATAATTATGTAAGATAGATTCTTCTTTGGATTTTATCAAGAATCTCTAAATATATAGTAGAAGCACCAGACCAGATGTGACAGTAATATTCAAAGCAAGGATGAATGGTAGACTAATAAATATGTAAGATAGATTCTTCTTTGGATTTTATCAAGAATCTCTCTAAATATATAGCAGAAGGACCAGTCCAGATGTGGCAGCAATATTCAAAGCAATGATGAATGGTAGACTTCTAAATATGTAAGATAGATTCTACTTTGGATTTTATCAAGAATCTCTCTAAATATATAGCTGAAGCACCAGTCCATATGTGGCAGCGATATTCAAAGCAAGGATGAATAGTAGACTTCTAAATATGTAAGATAGATTCTTCTTTGGATTTTATCAAGAATCTCTAAATATGTAGCAGAAACACCAGACCAGATGTGGCGGCAATATTCAAAGCAAGGATGAATGGTAGACTTCTAAATATGTAAGATAGATTCTTCTTTGGATTTTATCAAGAATCTCGAAATATATATCAGAAGCACCAGACCATATGTGGCACCAATATTCAAAGCAAGGATGAATGGTAGAGTTATAAATATGTAAGAAAGATTCTTTGGATTTTATCAATAATCTCTAAATATATAGCAGAAGGACCAGACCAGATGTGGCAGCAATCTTCAAAGCAAGGATGAATGGTAGACTTCTAAATATGTAAGATAGATTCTTCTTTGAATTTTATCAAGAATCTCTAAATAGATAGCAGAAGCACCAGACCAGATGAGGCAGCAATATTCAAAGTAACGATGAATGGTAGACTTATAAATATGTAAGATAGATTCTTCTTTGGATTTTATCAAGAATCTCTAAATATATAGCAGAAGCACCTGACCAGATGTGGCAGCAATATTCAAAGCAAGGATGAATGGTAGACTTCTAAATATGTAAGATAGATTCTTCTTTGGATTTTATCAAGAATCTCTGAATATATAGCAGAAGCACCAGACCAGATGTGGCAGCAATATTCAAAGCAAGGATGAATGGTAGACTTATAAATATCCAAGATAGATTCTTCTTTGGATTTTATCAATAATCTCTAAATATATAGCAGAAGCACCAGACCAGATGTGACAGCAATATTCAATGCATAGATGAATGGCAGATTTGTAAATGTTCAACATGGATTCAAGGGAGAAAAAAATTCTAGCAGGACACAAGGAGCCAAATTTCTGAACAAGGAGGAAAGTAATATATATTTTGAAAAATACAAAAATGTGGCACAAGGCCAAAGGTGGTGATAGGGGGTGGTCTTCAATCTGTCTTATCTTAACTTAGCTAGCTGCAGTTACCGACCTAAACATATCACAGTATTCCTTACAACGCCTTTATCCTCAAGGGCACATGGCACAGTGGATAAAGCCGTTGGTTAGATCCAGTGACAGGACCCAAAGAGTGTGAGTTCAACATCCGGTTAAGGCAGTGGAGAACTTGGACCGGGGAATTAAAAAGAGATAACTGATAATTGACATCCTTGGCACGTGGAACTAGAACAGTCTATCACAGTGAGCGAAATAAAGGGTTCAGTTCGACATTCCAACCACCTGAAGTAGGCCGGAGCGTACAACGGCCGAAACGTTGTAATAAATATGGCGACAACGATGAGGACAATAGTCTGAATAATGTAAATAGTAAACAGATATTGTTGGTAATTTTTTTGATATAAAAATCAATTGCTGGCAACTTTACTATAACAAAGTATTTTTATACTTTCATAGTTTTTTGTGTTTATTGGTGACTTCACTATTTGCCCATAACTGAGGCCCTAACATGTGCTACAAACACGGGTCATGGTAGACCTGGGAACAATGGCAATTCAGTGGCGATTCCATGCTCCACAAAAGCTCTAATCTCCCGATCAGAAGCCTTGCTGCCCGATGTAGTTTATCGTCATGTTTTCCCGTAGATTGCTACAGCCACCATAATACCTCAAAGTCTATGAAGTTCTAACCCCTTCCCATATGAACAAGGAGGAAATCTCAACAGAAGAATGTGCCATAGAAATATTTGCAGAAAAGACAGAGGGAAGCCACGTCACCACGGTGAGAAAATGACTGAATTCGAGATGCCAGGTCAGGATCATTAAAGGGCCCTTTTTTATTTTCTGGTGTTGTCAAGCATTATGAGAGCACCAAACCATACATAGCAACAGTATTTAATGAACGGACGAATGGTAGCTTTATTGAACTACAATGGAGTCGTGTAGAACGATCCTTTAAAGAATGGATGATTATTCTGAATTAGATGGAAACCGCGGAAACTCCGAGAGTAGCCCCTAAGAGAATAGTTCCCTAATATATGCACAACCGAAGGCACCATAAAGTGGAAAGACTACATCGAATCCATTGATAGGTCAGCTGCTAAATTCGTTCACTATGTCATGCGAGACAATTTTTCTCTCCGGAATCTATTTTACATATCTAGAATTCTACCTTTCGTCCGCCCTTAGAATATTTCTGACATATATAGTCTGATGCCCCAGTTAATTACCTGGAGCTCCTTGATAAGGTCCAAAGAAGAATCAGCAATATTATATGTCTTGATCTAGCAGCTCGGTTTCAGCCCACCACCGTAATTTCAATTCTCTGTGTCTTTTATTTTTAAATAAATACTTCCATGGAAATTATTCGGATATGCTCTTCGTTCTTCATATTGTAAATATTCATTGGGGCTAGTTTTCTTTTTAGTTTGTTATTCCCCTCCCCCACATACAATGAATTGTACATATGGGGACTAGTTAGGACTTTCATAGAGACAATGTGGTATTATAGTGAATGTAGTAAGAAAGGTAAGTAAGAATGCGTTGTTTTGGTGTTAGGAATATTGTGGTATGTTTGGGTCAGTGTTTGTGGCTAACTAAGTTTAAATTTAAGACAGAAGAAAAACGTCCCTTTCGCCATTCCCCATTTTTGGCCTTGTGCCACATTTTCCGCATCTGAAGCGGAAATAAATATCGCTCTTCTCTGTATGATTTTTAATTTGTTGTTTTATTCCCCACCTCCGAGACAATAACTTGTACATATGGAGACTAGTTAAGATTTTCATAGAGACAATATGGCATTATGGTGGGTGTAATAAGAAAGGTAAGTAAGAATGCGTTGTTGTGGTGTAAAGAATATTGTTGTATATTTGGGTTAGTGTTTATGTCTAGCTAAGTTTAAGGTTAAGGCAGAAAAAAACCGTCCTTTTCCCATTCCCCATTTTGGCCCTATGCTTAGCAGAATAAATATCGCTCTTCGCTGTGGCACTGAGACTATGAATTTCAGCGCAGTGCCAGACTGGCGGCGAGATTTCATCAATTTACAGTTGAGCTGGCTAGATATGGCCGTAGGTTCTATGCAAACGGTTTCTTTTCTCGTACTTCTCGCTTGTGGAACTCCCTTTCGGCTCAATGTTTTCCAGCCAATTTTAATCTGCAAAAATTTAAATTATCTACTGTCCTCCCGATTACTCCTGTATCTTTCTTCTCATTATTAATGTTTCTGTTCCTAATTGCTCTACACTCTGTAACCGCTAGCGTTTTAGTGGGTGTACTGCTTAGCTGGGAAGGTACAGATAAAAAAAATGGCGGCGTCTCGACGAATAACCTGGTTAGTTATATTATTTCAAAGAATTTGTTCATTTGAATCTTTCAGATATCTTTCCATCTTTATAATCTTTTCTTTGATTTAAGATTTTTCATAATTCGTTCGCTTGAAGACTTTGAAATTTTTGTTTCATCGGATAATATTCTGAGACAATAATTACGAACTTGTGCCAATGTTTAACGTTCGAGCCCGAAATAATAATTAAAAAAACCCCAAAATATACGGTATGTCAAAAGGACGGTTATTCCACCGATATTACTGTATACACTTTTGACTCCCTCAGCAATGTTTACTTATAAGATTATAAAAATATGTGAACCAAGTAGAATGCGATAGTTATCATTTACTTTTTATAAAGATTTATTAGTCACCATTTTATAAAGAAATACGTTTAAAAAGAAATCTTTTCATTCAAAAGTTCAAATTACCGTCTGCCCTTGTGTTATAGTGGAACACACCTATTCTATAGTTAATAGACTCTCCCACCTATAATAAGTAGGAGTAGTATGGGTCGCTCAGGGAGTTGGTCAGTCAGACGATGTCGGACGACCGTTAGTCGGATACTAAAGTATCAGCGACCACAACTAGATTTCTCTGCGTCATTACCTATTATATCAAGTTCCTAAAGTGTTGTACGTCGAACCTATTTTAGGACCGACTTAGTACAAATACAAGCCTCCACTGTGAAACCACTCCATAACACCTTGGTATGACGATAAACTACATCCGCGTCCTAGGTAAGACGATAAACTACGTCCAGCAGCAAGGCCTCTGATCATGAGGTTTTGAGGAGTGTGGAACCACCTCTTAATTGCTGGTGTTCCCAGGTCCACCCTGGCCCGGTGTGGTAGCACCTGTTAGGGTCCCAGCTATGGGCAAATAGTTAACACCCAAACTTGTGTAAAAATAGGTTTTAATACCAAAAATACTTTGTAATAAAAAATATTATCAGCAATAATTTTTGAAGGAAAAATTATTACCAGCAATACTTTAAAAAAAAGTACCAGCAATACAAACAGCTATGCATTCTTTGAAAAAAATATGACCAGCTATAGATTTCTTCAAGGAAAAATATTCCCAGAAATAGATTTTTGAAGAAAAGCATACTACCAGCAATAAAAATTTTGTCGGCATTATATAACCCATTCAGGTGTTGATATGCCGTAAAACAAAACAGACCAAACGAAACCAAATTACTGCTTATAAAGTCAAGCAAAATTTGAATTACTGTTTATAAAAACACATTGTCGACGACCTTTCTTGATATACCATTTCTGTTCGAAACGTAACCTAACGTGAACAGTGACAACATATTAAATGAAATGGATTAAATTCGCCAAATATTTTAATATATTTTCTGTTTATACGTTATTTTTATGGATACAACTTATTTGAGTAAATGCTTTGTTTTTAATTAAAAAGTATTAATTATATTTATCGACCTGAATGTTCGAGAAATTTAGTAGAAAATATGCGTTCTCTGACAGGAATCGAACCTGTATTCCATACTGAAACCGTTGTTAAGCCATACGTGCTGTTAATCATTAAGCCACAAAGAACTTTCCGGTTCAGCAAAGTTCAAATTACTGCTTAAAAACACACATCTTCGACGATTTTTCTCGATATACGATTTCTGTCCGAAACGCAACTTAACGTAAACAATGGCAATATATTTGATGAAATGGCTTAAATCTGCCAAATATTTTAATATATTTTCTGTTTATACGTTATTTTTTTGGATACAAGTTATTTGAGTAAATGTTCTGTTTTATTAAATAGTATTAATTATATTTACAGGCCAGAATGTTCGAGAAAGTTATCTACCAAATTTAAATGTAATTAATACTGCTTAACCTTTACTTAAATAAGTTGTATCCATAAAAACAACGTATAAACAGAATATATATATATATATATATATATATATATATATATATATATATATATATATATATATATATATATATATATATATATATATATATATATATATATGTTTGTTCATTTTTATTGTGTCGCTTGATCCATTATATTAAGATTATTTTTCCTTGAATTTACTCACATGTTTTACGAGCGCGGAGATGTTATGGACAAGAAAAGGTCGCTGATAAATATTGTATTTGGTGATCCACAAATGAAGAACCGGTTGCGTTCACACACACACACACACACACACACACACACACACACACACAGACATACACGTACATAAACACAGGCAGACACACACGTACACACACACGCGCAAACACACACGTATAAACACATGTATACTCACAGAGTTTTATTTAATTTGATATAAATATCTATTATGTTTAGCTTACATATTTCCTCTCCCTAATAATATTCCTTTCCTTCTTTCTTTCTTATTTCTTCGTTCTTTCTTTCTTTCTTTCTTTCTTTCTTTCTTTCTTTCTTTCTTTCTTTTGTCCATCTATTCTTGTTCCTTCTCTTCTCTTTCAATCTTCCCCTTCTTTCTTTCTTTCTTTCTTTCTTTCTTTCTTTCTTTCTTTCTTTCTTTCTTTTGTCCGTCTATTCTCGTTCCTTCTCTTCTCTTTCAATCTTCCCGCTTCTTTCTTTCTTTCTTTCTTTCTTTCTTTTGTCCATCTATTCTTATTCTTTCTCTTCTCTTTCAATCTTCCCCTTCTTTCTTTCTTTCTTTCTTTCTTTCTTTCTTTCTTTCTTTCTTTCTTTTGTCCGTCTATTCTCGTTCCTTCTCTTCTCTTTCAATCTTCCCGCTTCTTTCTTTCTTTCTTTCTTTCTTTCTTTCTTTCTTTCTTTCTTTCTTTCTTTCTTTCTTTTGTCCATCTATTCTTATTCTTTCTCTTCTCTTTCAATCTTCCCCTTCTTTCTTTCTTTCTTTCTTTCTTTCTTTCTTTCTTTCTTTCTTTCTTTCTTTCTTTCTTTCTTTTGTCCGTCTATTCTTGTTCCTTCTCTTCTCTTTCAATCTTCCCCTTCTTTCTGTCTTTCTTTCTTTCTTTCTTTCTTTCTTTCTTTCTTTCTTTCTTTCTTTTGTCCGTCTATTCTCGTTCCTTCTCTTCTCTTTCAATCTTCCCGCTTCTTTCTTTCTTTCTTTATTTCTTTCTTTCTTTCTTTTGTCCATCTATTCTTATTCTTTCTCTTCTCTTTCAATCTTCCCTTTCTTTCTTTCTTTCTTTCTTTCTTTCTTTCTTTCTTTCTTTCTTTCTTTCTTTCTTTCTAATATATGCATATATACCACTAGGCTATGATATGTTCTTCATCTGACCTATTTGGGTAAGTTAGCGGAGATTTTTTCAACACACTTTTCCATACGAGGATGTATAAGTAAGTTAGTAGCCAAACACTCATATGGGCTTGGATTTCGATCTGAAAATTGTACTGTATAATGCCTGATATTTGTGATTTCTCATGAAGCGTTAAATTTCGCCATTGGCTTTTAAGCTCGGCTGAATATACAAATGGCGCGGAAGGCAACGGGTGGTGATGACGTCGCATAGGACCTATCAAACGTTTTATTTTTATTCATTTCTTTTTCAAGGGGTAATCATTGACATAAATAGAAACGAAAATCCTCAAAGAATTTACAGGAAAATCACCCGAAAAAACTTTGCCTATCAGGGAATCAAACATTTTCAAATCTAGATAAAAATGAAAGACATTGAAGTATTGTTAAAAGGACGATTTTTTTTTATGACAACGGTAAAAAAACAAAAACAAAAAAAACCCCAAAAAACTTTAAGCAATCTTCATTGTTTTAAAAAGCCCTGAATTAGAATTGTAAAAAAACCTAAACATTTGAAAGTGAATTTAAACATTTTCTTTGTTCTTGAGAATTGACAACTAAAATAATAAACACTATTTATTATATAATTTATTGGAATGGTTGGTAAAACATCGGCTAATTGCAAATTGATTCGAACTTTATAAAATGGTAAATAATGATTTTCTTATAGTTGATTCACATATTTTCATAATTTAATAAATGTTTATAAATTTATGAAAAAATTGTTTTCATATTTATTTCTTTATAAATTGGTAAATGGCAAATATTGCATTGCATTAGTTCTAATTGTATTAAGTTTTAGAATATTCTGAATATAAAATTATTCTTGCAAGTTACCTCTACTAAAATCGCGATACCTAAGGTTTAAATTAATTTTTCGAAATGAAAAAGCTTTCTTGAAGCTTTCATTTTAGCTTTAATTGAAAGCTAAAATATTAAATTTACTAGTTAAAAGTTGTGAATAGACGAGAAATATAAATACTATTTATTAAATTGTTTATTTAAACCATTTATTTATTAATTGGAATGGTTGGTAAAACATCGGCTAATTGCAAATTGATTCGAACTTTATAAAAAGGTAAATAATGATTTGCATACTACTGGTTCACATATTTTAATAATTTAGTAAATGTTTATAAATTTATGAATATTTTTTTCATATTTGAAAAAAATATTTCTGGTTTCACTGGGGAGTTATGGTAAGTTTATTTTGAATAAAGTCTCTAACAATAAAATAAAAAATATAAAAAAGTATTAAAAAGAAATTGGCAAATTTGGACATTTGTGTGCCTGCAAAGAACAGTGTCAAAAGTAAGTTTTTTTTCCATTGAAACTGTTATTACTTTAAATGTCTTCACTCCTCGGCAATGTTTAATCTTTTAAAAAGTGATGATTAGAATTGTAATAAAACATGTGAAAGTGAATTCATACATTTTCTTTGTTCGGGAGAATTGGCAACAAAAATAATAAACACTATTATATAATTTATTGGAATGTTTGGCAAAACATCAGCTAATTGCAAATTGATTCGAACTTTATAAAATGGTAAATAATTAATAATTTAGTAAATATTTCTAAATTTATGTATAAAAATTTATTTTCATATTTATTTCTTTATAAATTTTATATTCTATTGCATAATTTTAATTATATTAGTTTTTAGAATGTCGTAAATATAAAATTATTCTTGTAAATAAACAATCCAGTAAATAGTCTTTAATATTTTTGTTATAAATTTTTGTTCTTGAAAATTGACAACAAATAAAAATAAACATTTTTTATTTATTCTATAGTTTATTGGAACGGTTGGCAAAACAATTGACTAATTGCGAATTGATTTGAACTTTATAAAATTGTAAATAATAAGGATTTTCATGATAATTCGTTGACATGTTAATTTATTAAATGTTTATAAATTTATGAATAAAAATTTTCATATTTATTTCTTTATAGATTGGTAAATGATAAATATTGATTTGCATTCGTTTCAATTGGATTAGTTTTTAGAATATTGTGAATATAATGTTATTCTTGTAAATCTTATAAATAAATAAGGTTTAATATTTTGTTTTTTGAATTGTCAATTACAAAAGAAAGTATAAATACATTTTTTAAAAGTTTTATTCAAGTTCTGATAGTCACTTAAAAAAATGACATTGCCGAAAGTGAAGGTACTTAAAATACAAGCGGTGTGATTGGCTTTTTGCGGGTTCATGTCGGAAGGTCCATGGTTTTTTTTTCCTTCAGTTCTTATTCTTCACAGTAAAATTTTCTTTCTTCGACTTTTAGCGACACTGGATCCATTACAGCAAAATTGCGGCTAAAGTTTTATATTTTTTTTTAGTTTCTTTACATTGGGAGTGAATGGCCAAAAAAAAAAACCATCGCTGAGAAATATTTGTTAACCACAAATGTAGAATCGCTTGAGTTCACACACACAGACACACACACGCACACATAATTGTCGAGCTAATTTTACGAACTGCCATTGTTTATAATTATACTGATGACAATGTAATGATAATAATAATCAACATTCCGAGAGGAAGCTAATATTTCATAAAGAACAACAAAACAAGCACAATATCCTTTCAGTCTTGAATGAAAAGAGTCGGAAATTGCCGATCAGATGCGACGAATTCAAATAGGCAGAAAGGAATTCAGCCAATCAGGTCACAGAGGAGAAGGGTATTGTTTGAAAGCGAGGTTGCAATATTATAGAAAATGATAATCACCTGAGGAAGTTCTGGTTGACGTCGATTCATTTCTTTCCGGGCGAAATTATTTTTATTTATCTATTTGTTTCTTTATTTTTTATTTAATTGCTTTTTTTGGGGGGGGTTCTTTCTTTCTTTCTTTCTTTCTTTCTTTCTTTCTTTCTTTCTTTCTTTCTTTTGCTTGTGCTGATTTATATTCATCAATTTTTCTTTCTGTATTTCTTTCTTTCTTTTGTTTCAGTTACATTATATTCATCTTTCTTTCTTTCTTTCTTTCTTTCTTTCTTTCTTTCTTTTTTTCTGTCCTTTTTGTTCTACTTTATATTCATCAATTTTTCTCTCTTTCCTTCTTTTGTTTCAGCTACATTATATTCATCTTTCTTTCTTTCTTTTTTCTGTCCTTTCTTCTACGTTATATTCATAAATTTTTCTTTCTTTCTTTCTTTCTTTCTTTCTTTCTTTCTTTCTTTCTTTCTTTCTTTCTTTCTCTCTTTCTTTCTTTCTTTCTTTCTTTCTTTCTTTTGTTCCAGCTACATTATATTCATCTTTCTTTTTTTCTTTTTTCTGTCCTTTCTTCTACGT
>OZ010609.1:18067708-18085208 GCA_963932145.1 Acanthosepion lycidas | reverse complement strand
CTTTGAATATTGCTGCCACATCTGGTCTGGTGCTTCTGCTATATATTTAGAGATTCTTGATAAAATCCAAAGAAGAATCTATCTTACATATTTATAAGTCTACCATTCATCCTTGCTTTGAATATTGCTGCCACATCTGGTCTGGTGCTTCTGCTATATATTTAGAGATTCTTGATAAAATCCAAAGAAGAATCTATCTTACATATTTATAAGTCTACCATTCATCCTTGCTTTGAATATTGCTGCCACATCTGGTCTGGTGCTTCTGCTATATATTTAGAGATTCTTGATAAAATCCAAAGAAGAATCTATCTTACATATTTAGAAGTCTACCATTCATCCCTGCTTTGAATATTGCTACCACATCTGGTCTGGTGCTTCTGCTATATATTTAGAGATTCTTGATAAAATCCAAAGAAGAATCTATCTTACATATTTATAAGTCTACCATTCATCCTTGCTTTGAATATTGCTGCCACATCTGGTCTGGTGCTTCTGCTATATATTTAGAGATTCTTGATAAAATCCAAAGAAGAATCTATCTTACATATTTATAAGTCTACCATTCATCCTTGCTTTGAATATTGCTGCCACATCTGGTCTGGTGCTTCTGCTATATATTTAGAGATTCTTGATAAAATCCAAAGAAGAATCTATCTTATATATTTATAAGTCTACCATTCATCCTTGCTTTGAATATTGTTGCCACATCTGGTCTGGTGCTTCTGCTATATATTTAGAGATTCTTGATAAAATCTAAAGAAGAATCTATCTTACATATTTATAAGTCTACCATTCATCCTTGCTTTGAATATTGCTGCCACATCTGGTCTGGTGCTTCTGCTATATATTTAGAGATTCTTGATAAAATCTAAAGAAGAATCTATCTTACATATTTATAAGTCTACCATTCATCCTTGCTTTGAATATTGCTGCCACATCTGGTCTGGTGCTTCTGCTATATATTTAGAGATTCTTGATAAAATCCAAAGAAGAATCTATCTTACATATTTAGAAGTCTACCATTCATCCTTGCTTTGAATATTGTTGCCACATCTGGTCTGGTGTTTCTGCTATAAATTTAGAGATTCTTGATAAAATCCAAAGAAGAATCTATCTTACATATTATAAGTCTACCATTCATCCTTGCTTTGAATTTTGCTGCCACATCTGGTCTGGTGCTTCTGCTATATATTTAGAGATTCTTGATAAAATCCAAAGAAGAATCTATCTTACATATTTATTAGTCTACCATTCATCCTTGCTTTGAATATTGCTGCCACATTTGGTCTGGTCCTTCTGCTATATATTTAGAGATTATTGATAAAATCCAAAGAAGAATCTATCTTACATATTTAGAAGTCTACCATTCATCCCTGCTTTGAATATTGCTACCACATCTGGTCTGGTGCTTCTGCTATATATTTAGAGATTCTTGATAAAATCTAAAGAAGAATCTATCTTACATATTTATAAGTCTACCATTCATCCTTGCTTTGAATATTGCTGCCACATCTGGTCTGGTGCTTCTGCTATATATTTAGAGATTCTTGATAAAATCTAAAGAAGAATCTATCTTACATATTTATAAGTCTACCATTCATCCTTGCTTTGAATATTGCTGCCACATCTGGTCTGGTGCTTCTGCTATATATTTAGAGATTCTTGATAAAATCCAAAGAAGAATCTATCTTACATATTTATAAGTCTACCATTCATCCTTGCTTTGAATATTGCTGCCACATCTGGTCTGGTGTTTCTGCTATATATTTAGAGATTCTTGATAAAATCCAAAGAAGAATCTATCTTACATATTTATAAGTCTACCATTCATCCTTGCTTTGAATATTGTTGCCACATCTGGTCTGGTGTTTCTGCTATAAATTTAGAGATTCTTGATAAAATCCAAAGAAGAATCTATCTTACATATTATAAGTCTACCATTCATCCTTGCTTTGAATTTTGCTGCCACATCTGGTCTGGTGCTTCTGCTATATATTTAGAGATTCTTGATAAAATCCAAAGAAGAATCTATCTTACATATTTATTAGTCTACCATTCATCCTTGCTTTGAATATTGCTGCCACATTTGGTCTGGTCCTTCTGCTATATATTTAGAGATTATTGATAAAATCCAAAGAAGAATCTATCTTACATATTTAGAAGTCTACCATTCATCCCTGCTTTGAATATTGCTACCACATCTGGTCTGGTGCTTCTGCTATATATTTAGAGATTCTTGATAAAATCTAAAGAAGAATCTATCTTACATATTTATAAGTCTACCATTCATCCTTGCTTTGAATATTGCTGCCAAATCTGGTCTGGTGCTTCTACTATATATTTAGAGATTCCTGATAAAATCCAAAGAAGAATCTATCTTACATATTTATAAGTCTACCATTCATCATTGCTTTGAATATTGCTGCCACATCTGGTCTGGTGCTTCTGCTATATATTTAGAGATTCTTGATAAAATCCAAAGAAGAATCTATCTTACATATTTATAAGTCTACCATTCATCCTTGCTTTGAATATTGTTGCCACATCTGGTCTGGTGTTTCTGCTATAAATTTAGAGATTCTTGATAAAATCCAAAGAAGAATCTATCTTACATATTATAAGTCTACCATTCATCCTTGCTTTGAATTTTGCTGCCACATCTGGTCTGGTGCTTCTGCTATATATTTAGAGATTCTTGATAAAATCCAAAGAAGAATCTATCTTACATATTTATTAGTCTACCATTCATCCTTGCTTTGAATATTGCTGCCACATTTGGTCTGGTCCTTCTGCTATATATTTAGAGATTATTGATAAAATCCAAAGAAGAATCTATCTTACATATTTAGAAGTCTACCATTCATCCCTGCTTTGAATATTGCTACCACATCTGGTCTGGTGCTTCTGCTATATATTTAGAGATTCTTGATAAAATCTAAAGAAGAATCTATCTTACATATTTATAAGTCTACCATTCATCCTTGCTTTGAATATTGCTGCCACATCTGGTCTGGTGCTTCTGCTATATATTTAGAGATTCTTGATAAAATCTAAAGAAGAATCTATCTTACATATTTATAAGTCTACCATTCATCCTTGCTTTGAATATTGCTGCCACATCTGGTCTGGTGCTTCTGCTATATATTTAGAGATTCTTGATAAAATCCAAAGAAGAATCTATCTTACATATTTATAAGTCTACCATTCATCCTTGCTTTGAATATTGCTGCCACATCTGGTCTGGTGTTTCTGCTATATATTTAGAGATTCTTGATAAAATCCAAAGAAGAATCTATCTTACATATTTATAAGTCTACCATTCATCCTTGCTTTGAATATTGTTGCCACATCTGGTCTGGTGTTTCTGCTATAAATTTAGAGATTCTTGATAAAATCCAAAGAAGAATCTATCTTACATATTATAAGTCTACCATTCATCCTTGCTTTGAATTTTGCTGCCACATCTGGTCTGGTGCTTCTGCTATATATTTAGAGATTCTTGATAAAATCCAAAGAAGAATCTATCTTACATATTTATTAGTCTACCATTCATCCTTGCTTTGAATATTGCTGCCACATTTGGTCTGGTCCTTCTGCTATATATTTAGAGATTATTGATAAAATCCAAAGAAGAATCTATCTTACATATTTAGAAGTCTACCATTCATCCCTGCTTTGAATATTGCTACCACATCTGGTCTGGTGCTTCTGCTATATATTTAGAGATTCTTGATAAAATCTAAAGAAGAATCTATCTTACATATTTATAAGTCTACCATTCATCCTTGCTTTGAATATTGCTGCCAAATCTGGTCTGGTGCTTCTACTATATATTTAGAGATTCCTGATAAAATCCAAAGAAGAATCTATCTTACATATTTATAAGTCTACCATTCATCATTGCTTTGAATTTTGCCTCCAGACTGCTAACGAAGCAGCCCTGTATCTATTCTATAAATACTTTCATGGTAATTGTTCTGATAAAATTTCCTCTATGTTACCTAGACTTTATGAATTTAATCGCGGCAAGGTCTCATCATTTTAAAGCTGAATCGGCTAAATTTAACCGTAATTCTATACTGACAGTTTCTTCTATCACACTTCTCGCTTGTGAAACTCTCTTCTGGCTTCTTGCTTTCAAGTCAAGTTTGATCTTCAAAATTTCAAATGCAATCTTCATACATGTTATTCTTTTATTATCTTATTTCCTTAATCGTATATTTTTCTCATATTCTCAGTACCCCCCTTACGCATTAGTGGCTTTTTTGTCTTGCTTTGGGTGAAATTATAAAAAAAAGAAGTAACAGGATCATGAAGATAATATCCCTCGATTTTAGACGAAAATATGAAACAGTTTGCAGGAACGAAAATCGAGCTGAAATATCAGTAGACATTCTAACACGACAATGACATAAAACATATCAGATTTGTATATATATATATATATATATATATATATATATATATATATATATATATATATATATATATATATATATTATATATATATATATATATACACATTTCATTGAACACGACAGACAAGGTGTTTTTATTTAGTTTTTTTATACAATTTCTCATGCGATCTAATAATTTTTTTTTCTGTTCGGATGATAAATTATTAGATTGCATGAGAAAATTGTATGAAAAAAAACTAAATCAAAGAACCTTGTCTGTCGTATTCAATGAAATGTGCATGAAAGAAGGATTGCTGCCTAAATACACAAATATATATATACATATTATTAATAGAAATCTTATAAGAAACTATACTCGCTCGGAAAACCTTTGGTGTCTTGATTTGTCACTTCTTAGGCATGTTAATAAATGCAAATGCAATAAGATTTATATTTTGTTCATCATAATTTCTATGGGTGCATCGATTTTTTGCTTTGTACTATCTATCTATCTATCTATCTATCTATCTATCTATCTCAGTCTGATCATATCTATCCATCTATCTATCTATCTATCTATCTATCTATCTATCTATCTATCTATCTATCTTAGTGTGCTCATATCAATCTCAGTCTGTTCATATCTATCTATCTATCTATCTATCTATCTATCTATCTATCTATCTATCTATCTATCTATCTCAGTCTGTTCACATCTATCTATCTATCTATCTATCTATCTATCTCAGTCTGTTCACATCTATCTATCTATCTATCTATCTATCTCAGTCTGTTCACATCTATCTATCTATCTATCTATCTATCTATCTATCTATCTATCTCAGTCTGTTCACATCTATCTATCTATCTATCTATCTATCTATCTCAGTCTGTTCACATCTATCTATCTATCTATCTCAGTCTGTTCACATCTATCTATCTATCTATCTATCTATCTATCTATCTATCTATCTATCTCCGTCTGTTCATTATCTATCTATCTATCTATCTATCTATCTATCTATCTATCTATCTATCTATCTATGTTAGTTTATCTATCTATCTATCTATCTATCTATCTATCTATCTATCTATCTATATACAGGTTGCGGCTGGTATTTGAGGACATATTTTATGGATTAGTAAAAAAACTTGCTGAACAAATGAATATAATTATATTTGATTACAAACAAGTAAACATGAAATTTAGCTAACCATGACTTAATTTTATTCAATAAAACCGCCACAAGCATCAATAACTGCCTCTACACGAGGTCGAAATCGGCTGCAAGCTCTGATTAATTGGTCCTTATTTATGACAGACATTACTCGAACTATTGCAGCTTTAAGAGAGCCTTTGGTGTTATGAGGCTGTTTATTAACCTCCTTCTCAACAACGCTCCACACCTAATAGTCTAGTGGATTGAGATCTGGAGAGTTAGGAGGCCAAATGTTGGGTGTGATGCGGTCATACAAATGGTCAGTCATCCATTCTTGTGTTCGTAGAGTCTTGTGGAATGGAGCCGAGTCTTGGTGGAATATGTAAGGCATGCCGTTGCATATGTTGACAATCCAGGGCTTGACAACTGTTTCTAGAACCCCAGTGTAAGCAGCAGCATTTACTCTAAGGCCTTGTGGAAAAAAGTGTGGTGGCATAACATGTCCTTCATTGCTAACAACGCCCAATACCATAACACATGGAGGAAATTTTGTGCGCATCACTCTTGGCACCTCGGAAGGATCTGGACAAAACCATCTGTCATTTCTTCTGTTAAGTTTTTGATCTTGATCAAAATTTTTCTCATCTGAGAAAAACCAAATCACACCAGCTTCTGAAGGATTTTTAAGTTTGTTTAAAAGCCTTTTGGATTTGTTTAAATGGTTTTCTTTTGTTTTTTTCAGATATAAATTGACCTCTCTTCATCACGTAGGACTTGTATCGAATGTCTTCATGAACACTCCTTCTGATTGTTTTTTCAGAAACATGCAGCTTTTGACAATTGACTTCATTGATTGACCTCGGTTTTCATTAAATGTCTGCTTGACTTCCTGAATAAATTCGGATGTTCTCATTTTATCAGAACGTGCAGAATGTCTTTTACGTTTTGATACAGACATTGGGGAACTGTCAGCTTCTTCTCTTTTCGTATCTTGTGGGCAAACGATCTTGAAGCTCTGAGGAAACATGCAATATCCAAATCGCTATGATCAGCCTTTAATGCCACAATCACAGCATGCCTTTTCATTTCATTTGTTATAATAGGGTTTGGCATTCTTGATTTCTGAAAAATAAAAGCATTAGAAGTTAGTGGGAAGCAGTATTAATCTTAAATCTGTATTTTCTTAAATACCAGCCGCACCCTGTATATATATGGCGAGGAATAGCCGGATAGTCATTTCAGACTAATGTGGAAATCTTTATATCTTATACGTTGTTCACATATTTTGTCTGTTGTATTCTCATCATCCTTCTGTAGAACCACGATGTGGTTTCAAGTCACTTCATTATATGTGTGGAATTATTTAGCATTCACTATCATACAGTGAATCTTCTATATGATAGTGAATAGACAGTATCCATTTTCTTATATGGCAGTGAATACTGAACAGATGAAGAAATGACCTGAAACGACAGTGTTGTGGTTCTACAGAAGGATGATGAGAATACCATAGAAAGGAGTTTTTAAGCTAGGAATTGTAAAGAAATCATAAAGAAAACAGTGCTGTACTTTTATGTAATTCTTAAACTTCTATACGACAGTGAATGCTGTGCAACTCCTAACAGATCAAGAAGTGACTTGAAGCGACTTGAGTGTTTCTTGGGGTTTGTATTTCGATGAGTAATAGTAAAAGATCTCGTATTATCGGGTTTTGTTGAGATATTCACTAAACGCCCGATTTCTGTGGCCTTGTGTCGTATTTATTTATTTATTTTATTAGATTGTCTGCACCGACATAATTAAGTTTGTCTTGTAGACCAGTATTTTGAATGAAAGAATGCTCTTTGTTTAAATGATGTTTTGCTTTTCCTCTGTCAAAATTCGACATTTCATGCGATGCAATTTAATAAACAATTATAAGCACGGGGGTGGGGGGTTGGTTGGTAGGTAATTCAAATTTTTCCCTTTTTTTTTTTTTTTTTTTTTTTTGGATAATCACCGGACCTTTGCAAGAGCTATAATAACCCTTTTATAAAATCGCTTTTGCGAACAAAGGAAATGAATAAAATATGAAACAAATAAACAAAAAAAAAAAAAACCCCCCAAAAAACCCCCAAAAAACTAAAAGACCAAAAACAGAAATAAATAGGAAGGAAAAAAAATAAAGAGACCCCCAGTTTCTGAATGGAAGTGCTAGTATTTGTGAAAATTATGGCTGTTTTTGTGGTTGTTTTTGTTTCTCTTCTTGTTGCCTTTTGTTTGTTTTTTGTTTGTTTCTTTTTTCGCTTTGAAAACCTTTCGAGCGCGAAACGAACATAGATAAAAATAAATAAATAAATAACAAGTCAATAAAAAGGATGCCTTCGACTGTAACGTGTTTGTGGTGGGTAGATTAATAGTTAAGCAATGTTTAGGTTGGAATGCAGTTAAAACGCAGACAGCAGAGGAAGAAAAAAAATATTAATAACAAACACGCGTGTCCAGACACACTCACACACATAGACACATATACCTATATTTTTTTTCTTTTATATGATATTTCCTTCCAGTATGTAAGCGGTCATGGCTCTTCACTGTTTCATGCCTTTCGTTACTCGAAGTAACATTTAACTTTTTACAATACGACATTGTACTTGTTCTGAAATCCACTCACACGTTAAGTAGATTTCTATCTGTTTGACCTTGCGTCTATCGCCTTTAATATATCTTGTGAGTGTCAAATTCTCCAAGCCAGCTTTCCTCATGGTGAGGAGTTCTATAACGTATGACGAAAAACTACATCCGCGTTCTGGGTAAGACGATAAACTACGTCCGCGTCCTGGGTAAGACGATAAACAACATCCATTAGCAAGGCCTCTGATCAAGAGCTTTTGAGGAGCGTGGAACCACCTCTTAATTGCTGGTGTTCTCAGGTCCACTCTGACTCGGGGTGGCATTGGCGGGAATAAATTGTTCATTTTAGATTTTGTCAAGAACCTCGTGAAGAGTAGCAGAAACACCGGACCAGATATGACAACAGTATTCAATGAAGGGACGAGTGGTAAGATTTGTAATTGTCTAAGATAGACTCTGCCTGAAGAAAAATTCTGGCATAACACATTAACCCAACTTTCCTTGCAGTAGATGTAGCTATTGATTCGATGTAGTCATTCCACTTGAAGTCAATTGAAATAATATTTTCTTGATTTCAAATGAAACATTACTTTTAACAGTAGATTTACGTGGAAGTTTCACTTTTGTAACGTTATAGTTGGGTCAAATGCTCCAAAAATAGAATGCTTTCCTTTAAACTGACATTTTAAAATTGTTAATCCTTACTTATTCTTTTCTTTTACTAAATTATCTAAGAGTTCTTGTAGCTTTCTTTCTGGGTTTGCCACGAACATATTGCATATTATATTTAGTTACCGCCAAAGATTCGCTAAAAAATGAGCATACCATGATGAAAAAATGCCCCAAACTTAATAAAAACAAAGTTTTATCGACAAAATCTTTGTTATTATTAAGAGAAAAGACGAAAGAATGTTTTGATTATTAAATTATATTTTTATTCTTTCTATAACCTTTGAAATTTTGTTTAAAAATGTTGTTTTTCTTGTGTCAGCTGACGACAAACCTTTGTCATCAGCTGACACAAGAAAAACAAAATATTATTGGAAATTTTAGCGTCGTTTTCCAGTAAAAATTACATTCATTTGGAAATTATTGCAAAAAATCGATCGGATTTTAATAAAACTTTTAGGACTTATTTGATAAATGAATGAAATTATTTTAAAAAAGTTTATTTTTTTTAGAAATCCTACGCAACACTTTTTCATTTTTTGTCGAGAAATATTAAATTTAATTTCTTAGCTAAAAACTAAACTAAAATCTTCAAGAAAGATTAAGATTATGAGCGTTATAAATAAATCCTAGTACGTCTCTTAGTATTGCCAAGTAGTACATGTTACACAAATTAAAATTACTACAATTAACATAATGAAAATATTAAATTTTCACCCGTTACCTACGTGGTCAGTCTTCTTCTTAAATGAAATGTATCTTTCGCATTTAATCAATCATAATTTGGCATTTAATCAATAATAATTTGCCATTTAATCAATAATAATTTGCCATTTAATCAATAATAATTTGCCATTTAATCAATAATAATTTTCCACGAAATTACATTTCTTTATTATCTGTGAATTATTTCATTAGAAAATTATTTAAGTGTTTTTTTCCTTGGATTGATTGGAAAAGGTTCCGATAGATTCATTGTAAGGATTCCTGGTAGCCCATGCCTTAAATATAAAAAGATTGTACTCACAAGTACAGCTCAGGCATTACGAAGAGTTATATCTATGTTATAATGTTTTTTTTTGTTTTGTTTTTTACAAAAATGATGAATAAAAAATATCATGAAAACATTTCTGGCCTTAGGTCTCAAGTTGTGACCCGAAAGAAAATGGGTATACCACACAAATCAAAGGAAATAATAATAATAATAATAATAATAATAATAATAATAATAATAATAATAATAATAATAATAATAGTTGTCCCTGTGGTGCAATCCAGCTTTAACATCCTTAATTGGACCATACCTGACATGAAGCAAATGGTCGTCAAAACGAGAATAAAACTATATACTGGCCACTAATATTATTAATATATGTATGTATATATATAAGAAAACGTCTTAAAAATTACCTAAAGGACTCCCTTTAGAAAGTCTGCATTAATATTTACACGTGGGAGAAGTAAATAAAAAATAGAGATTGGTGAGATTGTGCACAGCCGTGAAAGTCTTTGAGGGAAGCTGTTAATACTGTTTATTATAAACAGAAGCATTTACTTAAATATTTGTATCTATAAAAATAACGTATAAACAGAAATATATTAAAATAATTGTCGGACTTTTACAACATATAATATCATTTGTTTAAGTTAATATACTCTTCGAGCAGATATCATGGGAAATTTGCAGTTATATATATATATATATATATATATATATATATATATATATATATATATATATATATATATATCAATGTCCAGGACAGATCAAGCTTTTTGAATTTGTAGGTCTGGTGAACTGGCTAGTGAGTACGATTCCAATGTAATAAATTATAACCATGGAATATATATATATATATATATATATATATATATATATATATATATACTGACCACTAATATTATTAATATATGTATGTATGTATATATATATATATATATATATATATATATATATGCTCCTGAAATATTTTTTTCGGTTGAGCTCTCTGGGGAGCAAGTGCTAATAATGCAAGACTCTTCGGTAAATCGAATCGAGTTCTCTCAGTCTCTGTGTGTGTATCTATCTATCTATCTATCTATCTATGCAAATATATAGAAAAATAGAAAATAGCACATGAGGTAAATAATCCGAAGTTCTTTAGTATTTTTGTTTTTATTCTTAAAAAAACTGTGCTCAATACAAAAGTAGAGCCTAAATTATAATTATTAAAAAAAAATATGATTCCTTCGCTACATAAGAGTTCTCATGTTTCAAAAACAAGAGCCCAAAACTTCAATATATAAAAAATTAAAATTAAATAATAATATTAAAATTAAATTGATACTTTTAATTGATACTTTAATTCAATTTAATTTTAATAATTATATTGAAGTTTTGGGCTCTTGTTTTTGAACATGAGAACTCTTATGTAGCGAAGGAATGATATTTTTTAAAAATAATTATAATTATAATATATATATATATATATATATATATATATATATATATATATATGTGTATATATATATATATATATATATATTTTAATTTAAGCATTTAGACAAAACCAGTTTAGTCATCGTTTCAGTACATTCGAACTGCACTTCGTTGCAATGCTCTGAAACGAAGTTGCATCTTTGTAGTGAGTAAAAGGGTTTTTGTCTATATGATGAAATTATAATAAATAAATAATTATCGCTCTACTATCGGTATCGAGCCCTCTTTTGGATTAATGCTGGGAACTTTGGAATTTATATATTACTTTCGTTCTCATCACATTGGATATATATATATATATTATTTCAATCCTTCATGAGCTTCCGATCCTTAGCTAAGAATAATTAATGAACATATAATTTTTGTTTAGATCGATTTCATCACAATTCTTCTGTAAAGCTTGGAGAGTAATTATACATTCTTATTGCTCAAAGTAGACTCCAATAGTGTTATAAAAACGTCGGATAATTCCAGTAAGATATCTTTAATCATTTCTAAGATACAACGGTTCAGAGCTTAATCTAAGGAGGCACGGCGGAGTAATGGATAGCGGCTTGGATTGAGGAATCGGAGAGTCGAGTTCGAATTCCAGTCGAATCCATTACATTCACTTATGTGCTAATACCCTTGGGGAGGTGTGAATCCTCTTCTTTATCCTGGATAAATATCAGGACAGACTGGGTTCTATAGCCTTGGATGGCAACTGGTCTAGGAAAAGGACAACTGCGGAGGGTCGTTTGGGGACTTTGTATTCAGCCCTTCACAAAGGGTGCGGATGGTCGTGCACGAAATCTTCACCACTATAATCAAATCTCATGTGCTGGTGTCGGGCTGTCGGTTTCCTGGGAACTGATCTGCTTGACCCTCATACGTCGAACTCGACGACTACTACTACTATATATATATATATATATATATATATGTGCGTGTGTGTGTGAATTATAGTTAGAAGATTAGACGGCGAAGATTATATATGAATAATTTGGAAAATGATCCTGGAATTATATATATATATATATTATGAAATGGACAAAGTCCGAAAGTTATTGTAAGACATTTTACGTTTATACATTCATTTTTTGATACAAATATTTAAGTAAATGCCTTGTTAGAATATATAATAAACAGCATTAAACAACATTTACGGGGCTGAATGTCCGAGAAATTTTCATAGAAAATATTCGTCCTCCGACAGGATTCGAACCTGTATTCTGTACGGAACCGTCATATAGTCTGACTTGCCTTTTAACCGATTCGGCCACAGATGATCATTCAGTTAGCAAAGTTGAATTTAATCCTTTTAAACTTCAATCATCCATAAATCTCTCACATACATTCATATCTGCTCATGGCGTATCAAATGTAAACAAATGACGTCATACACTATGAAATGGACAAAGCCGGTCGAGTATTTATAAATCCTTATTGCTCAAAGTAGAGTCCAACATTGTAATAAAAACGTCGGAGAATTTCAGTAAGAATTTAATCATTTCTAACATACGACGGTTCAAAGGTTAATCTAACAAATGGACAATTTTGCTATTACACGATTTGAACAATTTACTCCCGGTATATATATATATATATATATATATATATATATTATAGTTGTATATTTAGGCAGCAATCCCTCGTTTTTTTATCCTCAAAAATAACAACACACCAGCTAAGTCAAAATTACAACGAACGAACATTATCTATGAGTTCAAATGCCCCTTAAGGAACTGTGTTCCTGATCAAACCGGACTCATCCAGACGTCTTACATTACACCTATCTGATAACAGCTCCATTAGAACCAATTTAAACACACACACAAATTTACCAGACTCCATTAGGAACATACTAGTAGAAAACACAAATATAATAACTGCATCCACCTGTAAAAAAAGATTAAAAATAGTGGAAGCTTTAATAATAAAAAAGGAAAAAGTCAACTCTTAAGAATATTAACTACGAAGAAGGCCACAATGTGCATCCCTACAACACAATAAAACATACACATAATGCACATACTCAATTAAGCTGAAAAATCGAATCATCCTTGATAATGGCTAAAGGTATAGCCGAAAGCGCTCGGAAATATAAAACATTTAGACAGTTTTTACAGAATCTTTGTCCAGAAAAGAAAGCTCTTGTTCGAACACAAGAAAAATTAAATAAAAATCTTCACCGTAGTACCTTGTCTGTCGTTTTTAATGAATATATATATATATATATATATATATATATATATATATATATATATATATATATGGTTCCGCCATATGTGAGAACCTCTTAAATAAAAGAGGGTGTGCTGCTAATTTTAGTGTTGACTGGTTCACTGTTTTGTCCCAGTCATACTCATTATTTCATCTCAAGGTGCTGGAGGCACTTTATATCGGGTCCTGTAAGCCCTTTCCTGTGTAAACAGCGTAAATGTTTGTTGGGGCTCGTTGTTATTTGTCTCTAGCTCCTTGTGTTCATTTTTTTTTCTTCCTCTTTTCCTTCTCATTGCACATTTTCTAGTGTTTTAATTTGAGTTGAATTTCCCGTGGAAGCCTGAAGAGCAAGAGAGAAACCGGTTGCTTCGCCTTTAATATATATAGTAATATTAAGCTTCACACTTTTATTTCTAATATATATATATATATATATATATATATATATATATATACACAAAGTTATTTTTGTGTTTATACATTCTTTTTATAGATACAAATATTTAAGTAAATGCTCTGTTTTATAATAAACATTATTAATAACATTTACCGGCCTGAATATCCGAGAAATTTTCAAAGAAAATATTCGTCCTCCGACAGGAATCGAACCTGTATCCTATACGGAACTGTCATATAGCCTGACGTGCCTTAACCGATCGAGCCACCTGTAGAAAAAGATAATAGGTATTAAGGAAAAAGACAATAGAAAAACTGTGTAGTTTCAGCCGACACGTTTCGTCCAATGTGGTTTTCTTCAAGGCAAAAAACAAAATGAATTTATTGAAACAAAGTATTTATAAACAACAAACAAAATGTCGTTAGCAACTAGAATAGCGTTTCTAAATTCTTTTAGTTGCTAACGACATTTTGTTTGTCATTCATACATACTGCGTTGAAAAAGTTCACATTGGACGAAACGCGTTGGCTGAAACTACACAGTTTTCCTATTGTCTTTTTTTTCTTCATATATATATATATATATATATATATATATATATATATATATATATATATATATATATATATATATATATATATATATATATATATATACACGATATTTGGTCAAAAAGTATCATAATGTTGCTATGGTAACGGTGCTATGTACGTAGTGTGAAGCCGCTTGGCAAAAACTGACCATGAACTCGCATGCATGCCCATTCAGTTGAAACGTTCTCGCTGACTTTCGTTGTTTATAGCTGTTATATATATATATATATATATATATATATATATATATATATATATATATAGATAGGGACTCTGCCATTGTTTTCGACGCATGAGTGTTAGCTCTGAGAACCAACAGACTAACTGCACATTTTATTTGATTCTAGTCGTGATGGCTTGTGAAGAACTGACCACACCTTTTGGAAGGGCCGAATACAGACAACCGGTGCACAACATTCTATAAGTTCCCCAAGCGTCGCCCACCTCAGGTTTTGAATTAAAAGTTGTCCTTCTTTTAGACCGGTTGCTACCCAAGGCTATAGGATCCCTTCTAACCTGCTATTTACCCATAGCTGGGGGAGAAGAGATGGCTTCATACATCTGCAAAGCATATTGTCATGTAAGTGAATGCAATGAACGCATCTGGAATTCGAACTCGGATTTCCGATTCATCAATACGAGCCGCTATGCATTACTCTACCGTACCTCTATTATGATAATTGTCTCAGAAATAATGATGTTCATAACAGTTATCGGGGGTCCACTCTGAGATTCGTGATTTCTCAGTGACAACATTTTCTCCTGTCTCCTTCGAAAAAGAGATTGAAAGATAAAAAAAGAACGAAGCAATGATTGAGCGTTCATAGTTATACGTAATCTTGGTGCGGAGATCGCAATGAAGTGTGAAACTGACAGTCACACTCCAATGTTGATCCCTATGTCTACCCTATCTATCTATCTATCTATCTATCTATCTATCTATCTCACTTTGTTCAATACTATTAAGTTCTTTCTTTCTTAATCTATCTATCTATCTATCTATCTATCTATCTATCTATCTATCTATCTATCTATCTATCTATCCCAGTTCCCTTCTTTTGTCCTTTTTTCTTTCATTTTCTTTATTTTCTATCTATCTATCTATCTATCTATCTATCTATCTATCTCACTTTGTTCATATCTGTTAGGTCCCTTCTTTCTTTCTTTCTTTCTTTCTTTCTTTCTTTCTTTCAGGGACGTGCCGCCTAGGTAGGCAGGTTAGACATTGCCTACCCTGAATAAAATAGATCACTAGTTACATTTTCCTTCTATGGCATAATATGCACCTAATCCAATAAAATTATAAAGCTTACTCTGATTATTATACATAAAATGCAAACTATTTTTTTATAGATTCACTGCATAAATGTCACACGTTGCCTGCCCTAAGTAATTGCTACCTATCCTATCTTGTATACCATTTAATACAAGTGAAAAATTTAGATTAGATATTTTTTTAGAAGACGAAACGACAAATATTGTTTTTAAAGAAATGTAAATAATAATAATAATAATAATAATAATAATAATAATAATAATAATAATAATAATAATAAATTTTGGTGGATTTTAAAAATACTTTATTTACTTTAAAAATTGATAGACAATTAGTTCCGAACAAGTATGAGTTAATGTTATATAAATATTCTTAATCAGACGGCAGACATGTTAAAATAAGATGTTATAAAATGTAAAAAACTGTAAATTTAATTCTTCTTGATTTAAACAAATCAAGAACGACGGCACTTATTATTAATTATTAGTATTATTAGTTATTAGTTTTTATTATTATTATTAGTTGTTAATATTATTAGCTATTATTATTATTAGTTATTATTATCATTATTAGTTATTATTACTTATTATTATTATTAGTTATTATTATTATTAACTGTTATTATTATTAGTTATTATTATTAATTATTATTATTATTATTAGTTATTATCCTTAGTTATTATTATTATTAGTTATTAGTATTATTAGTTATTAATTTTTAATATTAGTTATTATTATTAGTTATTATTATTATTAGTTATTATTGTTAGTTATTATTATTATTATTAATTATTATTAGTTATTATTACTTATTAGTATTATTAGTTATTAGTTTTTATTATTATTATTAGTTTTTATTATTATTATTAGTTATTATTATTATTAGTTATTATTAATTATTATTATTAGTAGTTATTATTATTTGTCATTAGTATTATTAGTTATTAGTTTTTATTATCATTATTATTATTATTATTATTATTATTATTATTATTATTATTATTGTAAACTCCACGAAACTTTCGTTAGCTGCATAGTATGTGATTCGGTAGCGAAGGACACGGCTTTGAATTCAGAGATGTTCATTTTATCCGTCATTCGTTGATAAACAAAGCTGAATAAACAAGCATCTGTCCTACTATAAAAAGAAATGATGGATTCATGCCTTTCTTAAGTTTATTTGCCTGAAAATGTATATAATGAAACTGGACTGGGATTCGAATTCAGCTCCCCCATTTCTCATTCCAATCACTATCATATTACACCAATCCTCACATCTATTGTTTTGCAATAATACGCATTACTATTTACTATATAAAGAAATATAAGTGAATTAAAATCGTAGACGTTGATGAAAAAAAAGAAAAAGAAAAAAGAAAGAAGCGAAGTCAGTATTTGAAAGTTGATTTAAGGCGATATTTTCAGGAGCAGTAGGCTGGACTATTGGAATGTCACTTGCCTGTCCAATTCATGCGTCGAGAAAATTTGGGTGAAGATAAAGACGCAGAGTATAAAGGACGTGAAGAGGTACTCAGGTCTCGTTGAATGTCTCACTCCCACCTTTCAATCAAATGGCTGAAAAATCCAGGACACAGTTAATCTTTGAAGCATGAAGTATGTGAGTTTCCATTTTGAGGGAACACCCAAGACATCTATCTATCTATCTATCTATCTATCTATCTATCTATCTATATATCTATCTATCTCGGCC
>OZ010609.1:18022708-18065208 GCA_963932145.1 Acanthosepion lycidas | reverse complement strand
ACTAAACATACATTTGATTATCGGCCATCAGCATCGGAGGTATGATGAGCTTGCTGCTTTATCTGTTGAACATTTTGTCATAAAAAATCTGCTGGCTTTAAAAAATGTTAAATTTGACTCATTTTACGTATTATGATAAGCCATATTGATTTTTATTATTTCCTTTGATTTATGGTGTGTACGCATTTATTTCCGGGTCCCGCCCAGAGACCTTAGGTTAGAAATGGCATCATGATATTTTCCACTGATCAATTAAAAAAAAATTAAATAAAAATACACATACACACATATTTTACATAGATAAAGCCCTTCGTAAGGTGTGACCTATACTCGGGAGAACAATTTTTTTGCATTTCTTATATATGTCATAGGTTGCTAGGAATCCCTTCAACGAGTCTACTGGAATCTTTTCAACCGAAGGCTACAACTACAATAGGGATTGTTGATGTTTCCATGTACCACATTTCTGAGATTTCAATTTCAAGGTCTTTGTATTTTGATAGCTTTTTGAAAATCTTCAAAGATACATTGCAGTCTTCAGGGACTGCCATATCAATAAGGAGGCAATTCTTTTGTTTTTGGTCTCTAATAACAATGTCTCGGCGATTATTATTATTATTATTATTATTATTATTATTATTATTATTATTATTATTATTATTTCCTTTGATTTCTGTTGTATACATATTTTCTTCTGGGTCCCAACCAGAGACCTAAGGTAAGAAATGGCTTCATGACATTTTCCATTGAACGTTTTTAAACATAAGATCACACACTGTTTACAGGGATAAAGACCTTCGTAATGTGTGAGGTGTATTTTTGTATTTCTTTAAGGCATTATTATTATTATTATTATTATTATTATTATTATTATTATTAGGTTGATGCAAAAATAATGACGTAATAATGTCGTTTTTTGACGTTAAAAAATACGTCAAAAAACGACATTATTACGTCATTATTTTTGCACCAACCTAATATTATTATTTCCTTGTGTTTCTGGTGTATACACATTCCCTTCCGGATCCCAACCAGAGACCTAAGGTCAGAAATATCTTTTTTTTCCATTGAACGTTTTTAAACATAAGATCAAACAGTTTAAACAGAGAAAGCACTTCGTAATGTGTGAGCTGTATTTTTGCATTTCTTTAAGGCATGGGCTACGATTATTATTATTATTATTATTATTATTATTATTATTATTATTATTTACTTTGATTTCTGTTGTATACACATTTACTTCCGGGTCCCAAACAGAGACCTAAGGTCAAAAATGATATTTTCATGATATTTTCCACTGATATTGTACACACTTTACAGAGATAAAGCACTTTGTAATGTGTGAGCTGTACTTGTGAACACTATAGTTTTCTCAAGATCGTCAAGGATACATGGCAATCTGCAGTACCTGCCATATCAATAAGAAAGCACATTCTGTTTTTGTAGTCTTTACTCACGATGTCTGTTTCGGACAGCCTCTGACTCGACTTTTTGCTCGACTTGAACTACTGACTCGACTTGAAATACTGACGATATTCAGTCACCCCACCACGAGGGCGTCATGTGGCACAAGACCTTTTAAACGTGGGATCTCCGAGCCTGTGGGCTCGGCCAAAAATATGCCCATTGAACCCGTATGAACGGGTTCAGGGTCGGTTTACCTCCCGAAAGAGAATCCGCCATTCGGCGTAGCCTCCTTCCTGTTCCTCTCCGCTCGAAGGCAGGGAATTCAACCGAAACAGCCGGTTAGGAGTTGAACGGCTGGCGATATTCAGTCACCCACCCCCACGAGGGCGTGATGTGGCACAAGGCCTTTTTAACGTGGGATCTCTGAGGACGTGGGCCCGGCGAAAAATATGCCCATTGAACCCGAATAAACGTGTTCAGGGTCGGTTTACCTCCCTGAAAGACAGTCCGTCCTTCGGCATAGACTCCTTCGGGTTCCTCCCGCCCGAAGCCAGAGAGTTCAACCGATATGTAGTTCAAGAGTTGAGCGACTGACGATATTCAGTCACCCCCCCCACACACACACGAAGGCGTCATGTGGCACAAGGCCTTTTTAACGTGGGATCTCCGAGCCCGTGGTCTCGGCCAAAAATATGCCCATTGAACCCGTATAAAGGGCTTCAGGGTCGTTTTACCTCCTCGAAAGAGAATCCGCCCTTCGGCGTAGCCTCCTTCTGGTTCCTCCCCGCCCGAAGGGAGATAGTTCAACCGAACAGTCGGTCAAAACTTGAGCGACTGACGATATTCAGTCACCCCCCACACAAGGCCTTTTTAACATGGGATCTCCGAGCCAGTGGGCTCGGTCAAAAATATGACCATTTAACCCATATAAACGGGTTCAGGGTCGGTTTATCTCCCCGAAAGAGAGTCCGCCCTTCGGCGTAGCCTCCTTCGGGTCCCTCCCGCCCGAAGGCAGAGAGTTCAACCGAGCTGTCGTTCAAGAGTTGAGCGACTGACGATATTCAGTGCCTCCCACGAGGGCGTCATATACCCACAAGGCCTTTTTAACATGGGATCTCCGAGCCAGTGGGCTCGGCCAAAAATATGCCCATTGAAATCGTATAAACGGGTTCAGGGCCGGTTTACCTCCCCGAAGGAGACTCCGCCCTTCGGCGTAGCCTCCTTAGGTTCTTCCCGCCCGAAAGCAGAGAGTTGAACCGAACCGTCGCTCAAGAGTTGAGCGACGGACTATATTTAGTCACCCCCCATGTGGGCGTCATGTTGCACAAGGCCGGTTTAACGTGGGCACTCCGAGCCCGTGGGCTCGGCCAAAAATATACCCATTGAACTCGTATAAACGAGTTCAGGGCTGGTCTACCTCCCCGAAGGAGACTCCGCCCTTCGGCGTAGCCTCCTTCGGGTTCCGCCCGCCCGAAAGCAGAGAGTTGAACCGAACCGTCGCTCAAGAGTTGAGCGACGGACTCCTTGCCTACTCCTGAGGCGCAGTTTTTATTAAGTATGGAATAGTACATTATTATTTTTATGGGTATGATGTGACCGGGTTTAGATTGTACTCATACCAATTTCTTGCAGTTTACTTCCCGTAAAAGATGCATATTTTCCTGCGCAGATATTGGACCATTCTGTCATGCCGAGTTTTATATTCATATTGTATCATACAGAAGAGCAAACTAAATAATTTGACACTTACTATTCTGCTTATCTATAACAATATGGTTGGCTTTTTGCACCGCAGTCACATGATCTGGCGAGTCTGAAAATAATCATGAGATTCTTGAAATATCTTTATTATTATTTCCTTTGATTTCTGCTCCATACTCATTCCCTTCCGTCTCCCAACCAGAGATCTAAGGTCAGAAATGGCACCATGACATTTTTCACTGATCATAAAATCATGCACATTTTACATAAAGCTCTTCGTAATATGTGAGCTTAACTTATGATCCTAATATTTTGTATTTCTCACGGGTTTCCAGGAATCCCTTCAATCAGTCTATCTGACCCTTTTCCAATCATTCCGAGGGTTCCAACTACAATTGGATTTATTGATGTCTTCATGTGCCACATATTTTTAGATTTCCACTCCAAGAACCTTGTATTTTGATAGTTTTCATTAAGATCTTCAAAAATATATTACAATCTACAGGGACTGCTATATCAATTAGAAAGCGAATTCTGTTTTTGTGGTCTTTGATCAGCATGTCTGGACGATTAGGTTTGATTTATTCTGTCTGTGTGTGTTTTGTAAACCCCATAAAATGGTCACAGGTCCTCTCATTGTAACCGGGTCTGGGGTGATATTCATACCGGGATCTTGCAGTTTCCTTCCCGAAGAAGTGGCATATTTTTCAATGCAGATATTGGCCTAATCTATCATGCCGATTTTCTATTCAGTTGGTGCTAACACCGTGCAACCTGATACAAGATGGTCAATTGTTTCTGGGTATTTATCACAGAATATGCATTTCGGGTTAACTCAATTTTTCAGTCTGCGTACTTGGAAATTTCTAGTTATCAAGCATAAGTCCTGTGTAGAAAGAATAAAACCTTCTATTTCAGCTTTTAACCATGCACTACGTAACAACTGATAGGTACGGGGTTTGTCTATATCAGCTTCCTTGCTACGAATAAAGTATTGACCATGAAGAGGGTTATTGTCCCATCGTTTCTTCATTTGGTCCACTACATTTGCTTCCTTTTTAGACTCTTAGCCGCTGTAGCAGGTTGTATTATAGTCGGCTTGCACATTTGAAATTCCATTTTGAATTTGTTGGCTTCCTTTATTATTCAGTAGAGTTTCTTTTATTATTATCTTTCTATCCTGTAGAGCCGGGCCCAAATTATAGTCCTTGGGCCCTATAGGAGAATTTTCATTTAATTAATAGCATTAGTCTGAGTATATGGGATGTTCCTAGTTCGGCGATCTTCTGGGCAACTTATATGTTGATAACTGTGACACTGTTAGTAAAATTGTCTATTCCTTTTCTCACTAGGTCCAGTGCTCCGATTACTATTGGTACAGTTTCAGTCTTCATTCCCCATATCCTGTTAATCTCGATCTCCAGGTCCTTGTATTTGGACAATTTCTTGATAATTTTCATGGAGGTGTTTTTTTCAGATGGCACTGCTATGTCAATAAGCGTACACTTTCTTAAATTCTTGTCGTTTCATTATTATTATTATTATTGTTATTTTTGTGACGTCAACGAACACTCGTTGCCATTTTTTCAATGCTAACGAATACTCATTGTTACTTTCATAAATGCTCGTTGTAGTAGAGACTTTGTAATCGCAGATACAACTATAGTAACGCCGTTGAACAATACTGGTGTCAGACGCCTTCGAATAATCTCGCACTAATAGTACTTGCTCGATAATACTCGCTTGAACAGTATTCCGTATAGCGATGCGAATAGAAGAATAGTAATAGAGGATAGAATAGAAATAGCGATGAATCTAGACGTCACGCCACTTCCTATATCTGCGTTTCTTCTATGCTCTCATGATTCACTTAATTCAATAATAGGGTCGCCCATGTTTGCTCACTGGCGATCTATAACTCTTTATTCCTATATAACAATTATTATTATTATTATTATTATTATTATTATCCTTTCATTTCTGTTGTATACACGATACTTTCTGGGTCCCAACCAGAGACCTATGATCAGAAATGGCTTCATGACATTTTCTACTGGTTATAGTTTATTTGTACTTATTCGTCCACTTGAAATTCCCTTTTGGATTTGTTACCTTTTATTATTACTGAATAAAGATGCTTATTTCTTTCATGTTTTTTTGACACAAACCATCATCCAGTCTTGTGTAGTTTAACGTATCTTATTTGTCAACGGCGTACTTTTGTTGTATCTGTGATTACAAAGTCTCTACTACAACGAGCATTACAAAAGTGACAAGGAGTATTCGTTGACATGACAAAAGTGACAAGGAGTGTTCGTTGACATCACAAAAGTATTTGACACCAGACACACACGCCTGCAGTATTCTTTTCTTACTTTGTCTTTCATTTGGGTTTGCTGGATTCCATCTCCTTCTCTGACTCCTAGGTATTTATAGGCTTCTTCTTCTTCTTGTCTCTAATCTTTGTGACAAAATGTAGATTTATTGAGTGTGTTCCTGCAATTCTCCCTTCTTGAATTTTACCTTTGTACATTTAACCAATCCGAAATTCATTCTTATGTCATCACTGAAACATTTTACATTATTTCTACGTCTTCCATACCCAGTAACCTCTTGTGTCTTAGCGGCTTTATTGCCTTGTCTGTGGAACTCCCTTCCAGCTACATGCTTTCCAGCCAACTATAATCTGCAAAAATTTAAATGTAATATCAATCGCTATCTACTGTCAGCTTGATTACTCTTTTCTCTTCCCTCCCATTATTAATGTTTCTGTTCCTAATTCTTCCACATCCAGTAACCTCTTGTATCTTAGTGGCTTTATTGCCTTGCTTGTGGAACTTCCTTCCGATTCCATGCTTTCTAGCCAACGTTAATCCAGAAAAAATTTAAATGGAATGTCAATCGCTATCTACTGTTCTCCTGATTACTCTTTTATCTCCCCGCTCATTATTGTTTCTCTTCCTAATTCTTCCACACCCAGTAACTCCTTTTGTCTTAGTGGCTTTACTGCCTTCTTTGTGGAACTCCATTCCAGCTCCATGCTTTCCAGCCAATTATAATCTGCAAAAATTTAAATGTAATATCAATCGCTATCTAATGTCCTCTCTGATTACTCTTTCTGCTCATCAATAATGAAACTGTTCTTATTTCTTCCACATCCTGTAGGCACTTGTGTCTTAGCGGCTTTACTGCCTTACATGGGGCGATACCGATTAAAATAAAAACTGCGTAAATTATTATTATTATTTCTATAATTCTTGAGCTTGATAAGATCCAAAGAAGAATCAGCAGTGACCTTTTCTGTATTTAGCTAAGGTTGTTAAAACTGTATTGCACCAAATGTACAGCCAAAGTGTTTATGGATGCTATTCTGTTTTGTGAATTTAACTCAGATTTAACACACGCCTGTAGTATTCTTTTCTTACTCTCTCCTTCATTTCGTTATGTTGTATTCCATTTCCTTCGCCGAGTCCGAGGTATTCATAGACTTCTTGTTCTTGTTCCCTAATCTTTGTGACAAAATCGAGATCTATTGAGTGTGTTTAATTCTCCCTTTTCTTGAATTTTACTTTTGTACATTTATCTAATCCGAAATCCATACCTATGTCGTCACTGAAACATTTTACAGCATTGAGGGGACCCTTCAGCTCATTGTCGTCTTTAGCAAAGAGTTTGATATCATCCATGTTGAATAGGTAATTAAAAACTTTCTTGTTTATTTTGTATCCATAGTTATTTTTGTTTAGTTCAAGCGAAAGCGGGATTAAGGGCAGACAAAACAGAAGGTGGGACAGGAAATCTCCTTGAAAGATTCCTTGGTGGATATTCGAACAAATGGAGGTAGCAGTACCTTTGGTATGATTTAGGTACAATATGGTTTTCCACAGTTCCATGCTACATTTATGAAATTTCCAACAGACTTTGTACATTTCCAAATCCTTAAGGATCCAAGAGAGTGGCACACTATTAAAGGCTTTACGGCAATCTATCCAAGTTGTACATAGATTTATAACTCTTTTCTTGCAATTTTTCATGATCATTTTCTTTATCAATAGTTGATCTTTGCAACCATATAAACGTCTCCGCTGTCGTCATTTATCTAATACGAAATCCATACCCATGTCGTCACTGAAACATTTTACAGTATTGATGAGACTCTTCAACTCTTTGTTGCCTTTGGCAAAGAGTTTGATATTATCCATGTAGAATAGGTAATTAAACACCTTTTTGACTTTATATCTATATTTATTACTATTTAGTTTGTTGGGGATTAGTGAATGTGTTTGGTTGAATCAGAAGGAGTTTTTAGGTGGCGTGTTCGTTAACATTCCTCCACAACAATTAATAAACGAATATTTAGAACAGGTCATGCAAAGCAGAGTTTAAAACAAAGACAAGTAAAATACACAACAATATCGTAATTTATATATAATTTAAATATATACAAATGAGTTATAAATTGGTGATTTGTTGTATATTGATGTAATAAGACATGTAGCTTGTTGTTGAATATGTTTGAATGCTTAAATCAGTGTTTTGATGATTTGTTGTAAGAATTAAACGGTTTGCTGTTCAACGTACAAAAGATGTTCGATTTTACAGTTCAAATGTTAGTGTGCGTATACGAGTGTTATGTTAAATATTCTAAAGTTGTACGAAGTTGCGTACCTTGAACTGTTAATTGTTAAATGTTTTGCTTGTTACTGTTACTAATATGTAGTATATATATATTCACTTACACAAGTAAATGAATTTTTGTGAAGTTTGTTTAAAAGAGAGATTGAGTATGGCAAAAGGTTGTTGAGTCAGAGGTTAATTCGCGCGGGAAAGTCAAAGTTTAAACTGGCGTGGAATTGGTTGGCATCTCTCTGAGTGTGGAATTCTGACTGGTAAGTTGGTTCGAATTTCTTTCTTTTGTAGGTTCTGGAAAGGAAAAATAGGCTCAAACAGATTTGAGCGGCATTTTTCACGTGCATACTTAGTTTTTTAAGGCTGTTAGCCAATGAGAAATTGAGTTTGTCAGAACTAGTGTTTTGATTGGATAACAGGTGTGTGGGTGTAAGAATGGATTGTTCTGCAAAGGGGTGAAAAGGTAACGTGGATTATTCCACAAGTTCATGAGAAAGGGTGAGGGTTAATGACAGACAGAAAAGAAGAGGCAGCAGGGAGTTTCTTTAAAAGATTCCAAGTTGGATATTCAAATAATAGGAAGTATCAGTACCTTTGGTGTAATTTAGGTATAATATGATTTTTCACACTTTCATGGTATATTTCGTACATTTCAAGAGTGCAGTACACTATCAAACGCTTTACGGTAATCTATCTAAGCTCTCCTGAGACTTTTAATTTTCCAGGTACATTTTATTCATTAGTAGTTGATCTTTTCATGTATAAGAACCTCTTCGACATATGTTGTAGGGGAAGAATATTGTTTTCACCGAGAAAAGAGTTCGTCCGGACAGACGTGATCAATTTATGCGGTGGGCAGACATGTTATTGGCCTATAGTTTTTTGGATCATCTGTTTCACTGTTTTTTGGTAGGAGATATGTATTAAGTTAAGTGATCCATTCTGGAATTGCATTAGGATTATTAATTAGCATAGTTAAAGTTTGCGCAAGAGACTTATGGATTGATGACAGATGATAGAGCCAAAAGTTGGTACCTTGTCATTTCCTGGGGATTTTCATTTTTGGGGATTCTTTTAGAGCTTGCCTAACATTATTCTTGGTTATATTTGTCCATTCTTGAACAGGTTTATCCTCGATTCTTTCTTGTTCTCGTTTGACCCACTCTGCATTGGGGTTATATTCCTTTGGGTGCTCGAAATATTTTCCCAAAATTTTTGCATTTTTTCAATAGATGGTGTCTTTTTGACGTCTGTAACTGCATTTCCAATTTCCCTGCCAAACTTATTGAGGTTCATTTTCGAATATCCTATTTTGTTGATAAAAGCTACAACACTTTTCATATCGTTTTGTTCTATGCGCCTTTAGTTACAGTTTCAGTTTTAAGTATTTCCTTGATTGGTGGAATTTCTTTTATAGATTACATTTTATATTTCTACTTGATATTCTTGCTTTTCCGTGTTGAAACATTTGAATTTTCTTGAAATCTCATCTAGTATCCATAACTTATTTCTGATTTCCTCAAATTCTCATTTAATTTTGCCTTCCAAGTAGGCTCCTTTTGTCTGTTGTTTAATCTTTTATTTTCTTTATATTAAGTTTTTTCAGTAGCTGCCAAACTGTTGCATACATGACCTCATTGACTTCTGTGATGTTTTCTAGTAGTCTCTCAATTAACAATGTTTGTAATACAGCATTATATGTTTGTACAAGATGTTTAATGGAATTTGTTATATTGATTTTTGGAAGTCGGTTTCTTTCTGACGTTGTGTGTGCATTACTTTGCTTATTATTTGAATGATGTTGTGTTACACTTCAGTGATTTCCCCTCTGTTGTTTACAAGGAAATCTGCTCTAATGTCGTTTGATTAATCTTCATAAGTAACAGAATTTGAATCAGTGAAATTGTTTATATCGTAGCAAGATACTTCCGTTTTATCTCTTGAGGGATCATTCTTTTGTATCTCATTTATTTTACTTTCTATCTCATCCTCTGTCATATTATCTAGTTTCCATTCTTGCTTCATTTTTCTGATTTCTTGTAAAACTTCTTGAGATCCGTTGGAATATCTTATTTTGTGGATAGAAAGTACAACACTTTCCATATCGCTTTGTTCTGTGTGCCTTTAATTGGAGTTTCTATTTTAAGTATTTCCTTGATTGGTAGAATTTCATTTACGGAATTCATTTTATATTTCCACTTGATCTTCTTGCTTTTCCGTGTTGAAACATTTGAATATCTTGAAATCTCATCTAGTATCTATAACTCACATTGCCTCAATTTCTCTCTTTAATTTTACCTTCCAAATGCTCTCTTTTTGTCTGTTGTTTATTCTTTTACCTTGATATTAAGATTTTTAGTAGCTGCCAAATTGTTGCATACATGACATTGTTGACTTCTGTGATGTCTTCAAGAGGTCTGTCCATAAACAATATTTACAAATCAACGTTATACACAAGATGTTTATTGAACTTTGTCATATGGATTTTTGGAAGCGGGTCTTTTTCTGACATTTGTGTGCGAGTTACTTTGCTTATTATTTGAATGATGTTGTGTTACACTTCAGTGATTTCCCCTCTGTTGTTTACAAGGAAATCTGCTCTAATGTCGTTTGATTCATATTCATCAGTAACAGAATTTGAATCAGTGAAATTGTTTATATCGTAGCAAGATACTTCCGTTTTATTTCTTGAGAGATCATTCTTTTTTATCTCATTTATTTTACTTTGTATCTCATCCTCTGTCATATTATCTAGTTTCCATTCTTGTCTCAGTTTTCTTTGGAATATGTTAAAACTGGCTCCTAGATATTCTACATCTTTCAATCAATGAGTTTATAATCTTGCAGTAGTTTGTGTTTCCCAAGGATCCTCGTTGCTTGAATATTGTTTTCCATTCTCATATAAATCTCTTAATGTTTTTTGGATTCATATCTAGAGAGGCTGTAAATCGAAAAATGCTGTTACATCTCGTACAATGATGGAACATAGATTGATCGATAGGTCATATCATTTTACAGATGAAATCGCTAAATGCAACCGGAAGTTCTATTCTAATATTCTTCTCTCTCGCCTCAGGAACTATCTGCTAACTTTCTGATTTCCTGTCAATTACAAAACAAAATAAAAAAAAAAGAAAACAAAATACAAACAGACCAAACCGCCCCTCCCCCCCCAAAAAAAACACAAAAAGCACAAAAATCAACAAAACACCCCCAAAAACAAAAAAACATCAAAAAAAAAAAAAAAACAACAAAAAACAAAAAAACAAAGGCAACGTTAGTTCCCATCGTATGTCTCTTTGAATCCTGGTGTTTAAAAAAACAAAAACAGGGCGTTTACTCAAACACGTGTATTAATTTAAGAAAGGAAGGTGTGTACATTCATTAAAAAAGGAAATGGAACATCAACGGGCTGAGACACTATCTGTTGTCAAAAGGCCTAAAGAGGGACGTAGGTCCCAAACTTTCTCGAGGGCACATTTTAATTAAAAGTTTTCGAGTACGCAGGCCCATAGACGCAATAGACACTGTCTAAAATACAAAACTATTTTATATATATATATATATATATATATATATATATATATATATATATATATATATTGTTTAATCCACATTTTAATTTTAATATTCAAAAAATATCGGAGGAATTTTCTTAAATTTAATTCATAAGCACTTTAACCATTCACCAAAACTAAAATGATTTTTAACAAAAATAATGTTAAGATCAGCTATAGCTGCGTCAGTAACATCGATAAATCTATATCCCAAGCATTATATTAAAAATAAATATATTTCCTACAAAGAAAACGTTAACTTAAAAAAAAAAAAAATACAACTGCCGAAAAAATATCATGTCCCTTAAAAGGCCAATCTATAACTGATAATATTGTATACCGAGCTAGCATATATCACGGTAACAGTGTCAAAATTTATTTTTGTTTCACTGAATATCTTTGGAAATTAAAAAAAAATGGTGGTAATACACCTATTATTAGGTGGGATATTATGGCAAGAGCCAGATCTTACAATGGGGGTGGGTAGTTTATGTCTTGTTGAAAAATTAGTTATTTTAAAACACTTAAATAAACCCAGTTTATTAAACAAAAGAAGTGAATTGATGATTACATGTAAACATAAAAATAAATATCTGCTAAAATACGTTGATACAGATTAATTTTAATGTAAATTATGACTACTTGCATTATATATATATATATATATATATATATATATATGTAATAGCATCGTCCATATGTAAGAAAAGGGTAAAAATTATGGAAGCCATATTAATAAAAACAAAAAAAGAACACCCAAATATATCAACAATGAACATGGACACAATATGTTGACCGTGTTTTGAAAATGAAAACGTTATATAAATACATACATACAAAAATCTATTTCTTGTTAACAGCTAATATATTTCAACCTTGAAAATGGCTAAATGTAAAGCCGAAAGCGCTCGGAAAGAAAGAACAATTAAACAGGTTTTATATAATTTATTCCCCGAAAAGAAAAAAAATGAGAAATTGTATAAAAAACTAAACCAGAGCATCTTGTCTGCCATATTCAATGAAACGTGCATATATATATATATATATATATATATATATATATATATATATATATATATATATATATATATATATAAACTGTTAACTAGAAATAGATTATTGTATGTATGTATGCGCTCTCTTGAGGAAACTTTTAATAACTCCTATTTTATATCTAAGAAGGCATTCACTAGAGAAATTTAGATGGCAAGAGTCTTTACTAGTTGTTCTTTTATAAACTGAAGTTTAAAAAAAGGCCAAAAATAATGGAAGCCACATTAACGAAAACAAAAAAACCAACACTCAATAATATCAACTATGAACATGGACACAATATGTTGACCGGGTTTTGAAAATGAAAACATTATATAAATACATAGATACAACAATCTATTTCTTGTTAACAGTTAATATATTCCAACCTTGATAATGGCTAAATGTATAGCCGAAAGCTCTCGAAAAAAATATTTGGAGAGTTTTTATATAATTTATCGACTGAAAAAAAGATCACATGAGAAATATGAAAAAATTAATCAAAGCACCTTTTCTGCCATATTGAAACTTGCACACACACACACACACATATACATATATATTTAAAAGTGGACATTGAAGTCAACACTCAAAGGCGACAGGCTGTTTCATGCTGGACGCAATCATCAGGCCGCTATTTTTCTTCATATATATATATATATATATATATATATATATATGTGGCCTGACGATTGCATCTAGTATGAAACAGCCTTTTGCCTCCGTATTCCGTATAGGATACAGGTTCGATTCCTGTCGGAGGAATATTTCTATGAAAATTTCTCGGACATTCAGGCCGGTAAATGTTGTTTAATACTGTTTATTATAAACAGAGTATTTACTTAAATATTTGTATCTATAAAAAGAACGTTAAACATAAAAAATGTCTTTAATATATATATATATATATATATATATATATATATATATATATATATATTAAGAAAATGGACAAAGTTCAACAATTTATTTATTAAAGACATTTTTTATGTTTAACGTTCTTTTTATAGATACAAGTATTTAAGTAAATGCTCTGTTTATAATAAACAGTATTAAATAACATTTACCGGCCTGAATGCCCGAGAAATTTTCATAGAAAATATTCGTCCTTTGACAGGATTCGAACCTGCATCCTATACAGAACCGTCATTTAGCCCGAATTGTGGCCGAATCGGTTAGGCACGCCGGGATAAATGGCGGTTCCGTATAGGATGCAGGTTCGAATCCTGTCAAAGGACGAATATTTTCTATGAAAATTTCTCGGATATTCAGGCCGGTAAATGTTATTTAATACTGTTTATTATAAACAGAGAATTTACTTAAATATTTGTATCTATAAAAAGAAAGTTAAACATAAAAATGTTTTTAAATCATTGACAGAGTTTGTCCATTTCATATTTTATATATATATATATATATATATATATATATATATATATATATATATATATATATATATATATATATATATATATATACTTGTTTCCTTTAAGTTCTTTATATACCTCTTTAATTCTCTCTCTTTCTATTATTTGTGCTTTCAGGTTTGAGTAATGGGTTTTGTCCAGTGGGATGAGTTTATCATGAAATTCTAAGAGTTTAATGTTTCATTCCCTGGGATTTTATTCATATATTATTATCAAAATTCGAGTAAAGATGACAGTTTGGTCAGAGTTTGAGTGATTCCATTTGCTGTTCGGAGAACTAGAAATAAACAGATCCAACCATACTTATTTCATGAAACCCAGAGGGGAATCTGCCTTGTTATTGGTCCCAACCTAGCATCTCGGCTTCGGTCACTTTCCAAACACCGTAATATAGCTTCCCTATACCTTTTTATAAATATCTTCGTGGTAATTTTTCTGATGAACTTTCCTGAATGTTATCTCTTTTAGAGTTGAAATGGCTAAATGTAACTTTTCTCGCCCTTCTTACTTGTGGAACCCTCTTCCATCTTCTTGCTTTCCAGTCAAGTTTGATCATGAGCAGGCAAACCGTCATTAGATCATATATATAAATATGTAATTTAAAATCGAACCCCGCTGAAGAACGGAAAACTTAGCAAGAAACTACGAAGTCGGGTTAAAATAGATATTTAAAAGTTAAGTACTATATATATATATATATATATATATATATATTCATTAATATATATATGTATTCACTAATACATACATATATATATATATATATATATATATATATATATTCCGTAATATATATTTAATAGCTCTGTTATATATCATTGAGTAGCTGAGAAAAAATATATTTATTCCAGCAAGTATATGTGCGTATACGTATGTTTTTCTATCACACACACACACACACACACACACACACACATGTGTGTGTGTGTGCGTGTGTGTGTGTCCGTGTGTGTGTGTGTGTGTATGTATTTATAATCACTGATAGTTTATACTGCAACTATCCTGAGCGGACATTAGCTACAGTTTCAGGGAGAGAGCATATAATCTGGAGTGTTCAATGGATTGAACTAGGCTAGTACGCTCAAACCCTCGGCTACGATGACTTGTGACTTTGTGCTATTTCGACCTTATTTCACTCACAATGATTAGATCAGACGGTACCACACCCTGTGATCGCCTCCCCATAGCGATAATATTACCAAGTCATATCAACTGACAGATCGATCATGGTGAGAATCGAACTCAGGGTCAGAAAGAGAAAGTTCTAACCACGCGTCCATCTATATATATGTATATATCTATATATAAAACTATCGGTGGGAGTGTGCGTTCTCACGATTGCGAAAGCCCTCAAGAGATACTTGAAGCCAAAATAACAATGGAAACTGCTGTTATGACATCTCTTCTCCGTGTAAAATGCTCTGGTCTTATATTTCAAGTATAATATACCAGCCCTATAACCTTTGGTGCTTGCGGGTGTAGAGGCCAGGCAACACCCGTCGAAGCGATGAGTATTCATAGTGGGTCGCATGCTCTCCTTCTCGCATTGAGGTGGGTGCTGGGTTCAGTGTGCGGGTGTCGGCGTGGGTCGTGACTAGGGTAGGGTGCGGTGTACATTTGTAGCCAGCAAACACTGTTGACAGTGCGATCTTTTACAAAGTGATTAAGTATCGGGCGTACGAAAAGACAAAAAAAAAAAATAAAAATAAATAAAAAATAACCCCTGTCCGCTCGTCCTATCTGTACCAACGACGCCTGAAAAGATGGTAGTGGATAGAATTGTGGGTGTGTTTCTGTGCCTGTGTGTATGTGTGATCAAAACACACACACACACACACACACACACACACACACACACACACACACACACACACACACACACATATATATATATATATATATATATTAAAAGGAAAATTGTATGTATTTATAGCCGACACATTTCATCCGCTGCGAAGATTTTCAAGGCAAAAAACGAAATGTCTTTTTTTCTTTATACATATTGTCTTTTTCTACACATTAATTCTGAGAATTTTTTACATACATACATGCATATATATATATATATATATATATATATATATATATATATAGATAGATAGATAGATAGATAGATATGTATTCTGTTTATAAGTTATTAAATAATTGTCGGACTTAATCCATGTCATAGCATATATATATATATATATATATAGATAGATAGATAGATAGATAGATATGTATTCTTTTTATAAGTTATTAAATAATTGTCGGACTTAATCCATGTCATAGCATATATATATATATATATATATATATATATATATATATATATATATGTGTATATATTCACTTAAGCACTGCTGAGTGATAGGCTAATTCTATAAATAACAGCCACCTGCGTTAATGCAAAGCTCTTCGGCTGATTGGCGTTTGTTTACATTTGTAAAAACAATACGCTAGCTTTGGCTATTTCTCTCGGTCGAATAAAGATAGAAACTCTGACTGACAGTAAATCGGTTGGGTTTCCGTCCGGGCTTGAGATATTCGGATGCCTAGTCGCACTGAGGAGCTGTGATACAGCGAAACATTACTGTCTGCGAATGCCATATATATATATAGTAAAAAAGGTAAACTATATATTTATAGCCGACGCGTTTCATCCGCAGCGAAAATTTTCCAGGCAAAAAACGAAATGTCTTTTTTCCTTTATACATATTGTCTTTTTCTACAGATTAATTCTGAGAATTTTTTACACACACACACACACACACACACACACACACACACACACACACTGATATATATATATATATATATATATATATATATATATATATATTCAGTTTATAAGTTATTAAAAATTGTCGAACTTAATCCATACCTTAGTATTTATGAATCTGTTTTTACTTTTGTTTTGTATTAATAATGCTTCCAATATTTTCTTTTACATGCAAATGAGGTTATTATGTTTGTATTATCAGCGAGTGTATTGCGGAGAGAGTTTGTTAGGTCTCTAGGTGTATTTAAAAGAAACGTAATTGAACTATGGTCAGAGAGATGTAATGTGAGTCTTCTTGTTCCGTATGTTGTAGTATATCCAATATAATTCTTTATGGATTTGGTTTGATCAGGCACACAATTTCTTAAGGTACATATGAATTTATAAATAGTATTGGTTACCTGTAATTTGAATTTTCCTGGTTTTGTTGACGTTGCGCTTTTAATTTTTTTATAATAGATAATTTACTTTTCTTATGTTGTCACATGGAATTGTATATTTCTTTATGATGTTTTTGAAGGAGGTTCATCCTGCTTTTATAGGAGAGAATATGATAGATAAAATCTTATAGAGCAAAACACTAATATATGTATCACTAATACATATATATATATATATATATATATATATATATTCACTAATATATATATATATATATATATATTAGTGGATATATGTAATATCCTATCGACGTAGGATTTTATTCATATTCACTAATATATATTTAACATTGAGCACATGAGAAAAAATATATTTGTTCCAGCAAGTATATGTGCATATACGTATGTTTTTCTATCACACACACACACACACACACACACACACACACACACAAATCTATATATATATATATATATATATATTTATATATATGTGTGTGTGTGTGTGTGTGTGTGTGTGTGTGTGTGTGTGTGTGTGTGTGTGCAGAAAAATAGGATAGAACCCGTTAGGTAAATAATCCGGAATTCTTTAGTATTTTTGTTTTTATTTTTAAAAAACAGTGCTCCATACAGAAGTAGAGCTTAAATTATAATTATTATAATTTATAATAAACTGTTTATTATAATATATATATATATATATATATATATATATATATATATATATATATATATATTATTTTAACATTTAAATCCAATTTAAATCAAAGGGAAAATTTTTTTTCAGTGGTTGGGTGTGTGAACCTCGGTGGCCCTCCTTTGACCAAAATGAAATATACTTATCCAAGTACCCTGGGCAATGTAGTTTAAGAATATATATGGTTATAAAGGCCTATCTTCAAAACGTTAGAAGGAGTTCGATAAAAAACAGACAGACAGAGGCTACAACTTTACATATATAGATTATTATTCTTGTTGATGAAGGACTGTTTACTCTGAAATTCTGTTTTCATGCGTCTATATTTCTATGTACATACTTCTGATGGTCACTTCTCGTTGTGGTGGATGAGCTTACGTCGTCAAATAACTCTGTGAGCGACGCCGTTGGGAGTTCTAAACTCCTGGTTGGGCCACTCTTGGCGGTAAGGTCGAAGACGAGGACACAGACTAAGCGTGACCAACCCCAAAGACCCTAACTTATTGAAAGTTTGGTTTCTAAAATAATAATAATATGGTACGTTTGATGACATCCATTGCAAAATATATACGTGTGTTTATGCGTGTCTGTTTCTATGTGCGTATCTCTAATGGTCGCTCCTTGTCGTGGTGGAGGGACTTGTGTGGTCCAATGATTCTAAGAGCGATGCCGCCAGGAGTTCTAAACTCGCGGTAAAGCCACCCCGTATCACTGTGGCCAATTCTGGATCAGCCTGCTCAGCAGTGATCAGACGTTCTACTGCTTGTCACACGCCTCCTATACGAGAAGGTGTCATGGTCTTTAGTGTCGTAGGATGACGAATTGATTGCATGGTCAAACTCACGCTGTTCGATGGGTCAACACTCTGCTCCGCCCACGTTGTGTTTCTTGATCACTGAGCTGTTATGGATCATTTAATCGTCAGTATCGTAGCGTTGATTCAAAACATGGTAAGCTGTTCTATGATAAAAAAATAGAAAAGTATTTTTGCTGACGTAATATAAACGAAACAAGTTTTCGATTTGGTTTATGCAGTTCTTGGTATAACAAAAATTAATCCTTCCCACTAAAATTTCTTTAGTGACAGTCTATCGCTGTGAATTTCTTGGAACAGGGCTCAAATTCGGGAATTCTCTCGGCAATAGGTTACGTGGCCTTCAGCAGCTCTTTTGCCACTGTTTCGTATCGTCTTCTCTCTGTAGCTCTAACTGCAAATGTCCGGGTATCTCGAGCGCACCGCTCTTATATTGACTTTGATTCAAAATCGGAGTGGGAGCTGACGGTATTTTGGGAATTTGGGGTTTCCCCAGGTTTCTGTAACGATTACAAGAAAGGTCATTTGTTGCCTGGTTTCTAATATTAATTAGCTCTCCAAATTTGAGTGAGTCCTCTTTTACGGGTAGTAGTTGCAGTTATTGCTCCAGTATAACTAATTCTTTTGCACCATTACTTCCAAATGGGCGGAAATAATTTCTACGTTTCTCTTGGTATCTCATATAAGCCCGTCATCTCAGATGTTTCTTTGACAAATCCGACTTTCAAACTGCGTAGACAGAAGGGCGGTCTCACTTAATTGTATTTATCGTTTTAACTTTGAATAATAGTACCAATGATCTCCATAGGTCCATCCACTATCTGGATTTCTTTCAACGCAAGATAAAATCCTAATATCGGCGAGGCCATTTTCATCTGTTGACTGACAGACATAGTTTAGTCTCTTGATTTGTCCCCCAAATTATCGAATATTATACTCAATTGACCTCTTCTTTCTTCCTGGTAATCACGAGACATGGTCTCGTCACTTGCACTTTTAGCGTTCATAAATCTCGATGTCATCTCATGCTTTAAACCTCCTCTATTCCAAGTCATATTCCAAATTAACCCTTCTTTTCCTTTTTACCAGTGTCACATAATGTTACAACTCTTGGGGGCAAGGCTGAAGACTAGGAGCCAGACTAATCGGGACATACCCCAAAGACCTCTACGGTGGAACAAAGCATATGAAGAGGTCTACGTATTACAGACATGTTACAGAAGGCGTAAATCGAAATTTTTAACAGTCAGCGGCAGTACGTTGCAGTTTCATAGCTGGATTTTGCATATCTCATTCAATATGTGCCTCAGAGGAAGGTTTTGAAGTCAAGTGTGTGAGTCACTTTCTGGCAAATTGAGTTCCACCTAAAATAAATACACGCCATCGACGCTTTCTTCTACTCTGATTTTCTTTCACTTTCAACCAGCTCTTGCAAATCATAACGGCGATAGGGAATGGATGACGGTTTTGGTAAAAATGGAAGCTTATAGTGCTGAACCGGCACGTTGGCAGAGAATTTAGTCATCAATGCCATCGTCATAGATGAAGCGATCAGCAAAGAAGAAGTTCTATTCTTGGATACGAGATAAAGCCGACGACGACGATATATAAAATTGAAAGCTGCGCAGGGTTCTTAATTGGGTCTTCATCACAATAGGTAGGGAGGAATAGATGTGATAGACAACAATATACTACATAGGAACTCAAAATCAATCGCTGCTTTTAAATATTGCATTAATATTTAGCTTACCTTTTAAAATTTCAAGAATAATTAATCTACCGCTTTTAATTTAAAGACAGTTTGATGTACGTAGGTCCTTACTTTCTATACAAACAATTATTTTTATTTCATGGAAGACTTTCGCTTGATTTCGCAATTAATTTCGATTATTGCCAAATTTATTTCTAAGTTATAAAAATTATTACCGTACAAAAGCATTCGTTGAAAATAATCAAGTAAAAAAAAAAAAATCACCGAAAACAATGGCAGTAATGAAAATTTGGGAATACAAAATTTCAGGATTGCGGTTCTGGATGGGGTCTGGAATGTTTTGAATTTGCTCACAGAGTCAGCCTGGTTCCAAAATGGTATCATATGTTGAGGTACGGCCTCTAGGAATAAAATTGAACTAGTGTGACACAGTGACACAGTGACATTTGCATATATATATATATATATATATATATATATATATATATATATATATATATATATATATATATATAATAAATATGCTTAAACACTGATATTCCATGGTTATAATGTATTACATTGGAATCGTAATTACGATCCAATTCATCAGACCTACAAATTCAAAAAGAAATCAGAAAAAAATAACTCCGAGAAAAAAAAAAAAAAATTTAGCGAGAGTGTACGTATGAGAGTGGCGGACGAATGTGAGAGGTAACAGAAAGTTCTAGAGAGAGGTAACAGACGAGAGAAGAACAGGAAGGCCTAAAAGTGAAGTTGGAGATTAAAATTTAATAGATAGAAATTCTAAAGAGAAGTTAGAAGACAGTTTAAATGAGTGGGATACAAAAAAATTTGAATTAATTTTCCGATGCATAATTCATTACTGAATCGCTGACCTAAATTAATTTAAAAAGTGACACCGGAAATAGGTTTATACAGTTGTAGTGACATGACGCACAATAATCTCAACTTAAAAATCAGAAGATGATAAAGAGAGAGAAAAGAAAAGAAAAACAAGGGGAAAGATGAAGGCGGGGGGCAACTAAAAACGAAGGTTATTTATAAGAGAGCCGCTGTGCAATCAAGAAAATTTGACAAAAGTAATATCACCTACAGGCTACAAATTTAAAATAAACATAAAAATAACGAATATTTAATCTAGCAAGCAGCGACTATTTCTTTACATAAAAACACATACGTATATACACACATACACAACATATCTATATCTACACGTACGTACATACATACATATACGCGTGTACACATATAAACACACACACACATACACATACACATATATATATATACACATACACACACATACACACATACATACATATACATACATCCATACACATCCACTCCTGCGTATATACACATCCACACACATATACATACAGGCATACACATATGTGCACATAAACACATATACATAAAACTTTACACACCTCCATACATTTACATACACACACTCTCTCTCTCTCTATATATATATTTTAAAATCTATGGCCAATTGGAAAAAAAATTCGTGTGACGCATTTCGTTCTTTAGGAGATCAGCGTAGTGATGTTTACGTTGATTGGATTACATATGCGCGTGAAGGAGAGAGGACGATTAAATGTTACATTTAATTTTTTTTAAATGTGTTTTTGCTATATAGTCTCGCCAATTTCAATTAGTTTCTTTTTGTTTATATTTTTATCACATTTCTTTTATTATTAATTATCCCACATTTGATAAAAGATGATTTGCAAAGAAAGAGGAAATATAAAAAACTGGAGGTAAATTTACTGTGGATGATTTAGCGATTAAAGAACTTTCTATGAATTTTCCTCTTAGTAAATTACTTCCTCTTTTAATTAAAGCATCATTGTTTTAAAGCAAAATTATAGTCAGGTCCATTACGGTGAGCAATTAATGCATTGAATGTGTTGTTTTGTAGAAGATCCCTTTTGTGTTCATATCTTTTAGTGAAATTCCTTGAGGTCTCTCCTATGTATTACTTGTGGCAATTATACCAGGTGATAGAGTAAACTCGTTTAAGTTTTAACTTATTGTTATTATTCTGCATTGATTAAGTCTTTTATTGTTTTAGAAGTAGTTATATCAAATTTTATGCTAAGCTTAGAGACATTCTTTTCAATTGTAGTGTAACGATTTATTTCCGTATGTCACGGCACAAGCTGTGATGACATCCAAAGTCGGCCGTGTCTGTATATACACCCGGCTCGCTATGTTCACAGGTTTGTCTCAGTGGCCGTGATCAAATTCAACAAAGAATAAAGATAAATGCTTTTCAAGACATCAATTGGAAATTAGCAAACAATACGACTTCTCACTTAATAAGCAATGTCTTCCTTCGGCTTCGGGAAGATGAACTGCTATTTACTAACTTCCGGCTACAGAAAAAGGACTCTAAATTCCCTACCCGTAGTCTCGGCGACTGCTGACTCACTCACTATTGGTTCTCCTCTCACTCTACCCCTCCTCAATGAATGCAAACTCCCGCCTCCTCTGCTTACATAGATACTAGCTGGGATCTCAACACCCCTATCCGTCTGCCTGTGTTCCGGAAAAGGAGACCACTCATTCAGCTTTTGGGTAGTAAGTTTTTCAAAGGACTCTTTTTATGATTATCTAAAATCACTAACAAAATTTTACCTTTGCCAATTCAAAGGCGAGCAGGAGACAGGTTTCCTGAAAACCGTTGTCATTAAATTTAATTAAAAATGGAGTGGAAACCCTGATCGTTAAACTGACTTAAATAGAAAAAGTCTCTATCTACTTATCTCCTAATGACGTGTGAAATCATATTACTACAGTAGTTATGATAGAGTTGCTAAGTATTAGGTTGGTGCAAAAATAATGACGTAATAATGTCGTTTTTTGACGTTAAAAAATACGTCCAAAAACGACATTATTGCGTCATTATTTTTGCACCAACCTAATAGAAAGTTTGACCAGCACTCTCCGAATACGAAGATTGATCATTTAGGCGCCACCCTAATTCTCATATATACATTTCCTTTACTATCACGTGGTCTACTTATTCAAAAATGGATCGCCTGTGTTTGCACTCTGGCTATCTGTGTTCAAACTCCAGTATCGGCAGTGACTCTTTAGTCCTGTATAACAGATGCCAGGTTATAAAGTACCAAATTTGGCACATCCTGATATTTAAAAATCAACAAAAATTGGCACCAAATTCCAATACCCCATAATTCCGGAATAAGAGATTAAGGAATCCAAACTTTTAGGGGTTTTGACAAGAGATCATTGGTTGAGTTCATATAGAATTATTTATATATATTTTATTAGGTTGGTGCAAAAATAATGACATCATTACGTCATTATTTTTGCACCAGCCTAATACCTCCGGGCGGAGAGGAAGCCCAGACAAGGCTATATCGAAGCGCAGAATCTCGTCTCTGGAGGCAGTTACCCGACCCCGTTTTGTTACGGTGTCTACGGGGAATTATTGCCCGAGTCTACGGATACCCCACAGTAAACTTGGAATTGTGCCGCTTCCGTCCGCGTGGGTCGGTTGGTAAATATCTCACTATACGGATTACTTCGGAAGTGTGCTGGTCAAACACTCTGCCTCCAGATACAGATGATCCCCCAGACGAGGCTATGTCGAAGGGCAGAGTCTCGTTTCAGTTGACAGCTGCCCGACTCCGTTTTTTTCGGGGTCTACTGGAAATTTTTGACCGGGCCTACGAGATCGGATACCCCTCGATAAACTTGACCTTGTGCCACATCCGACCACGTGAGCCAGTAAGTGAATATCTCACTATCCGAATCACTATTTGGTGGTTACTATTCAAGCGGGTATTATCGAGCAAGTACTTTTAGTACGAGTGTTATTCGAAGGCGTCTGACACCAGTATTGTTCAACGGCGTTACTATAGTTGTATCTGCGATTACTAAATCTCTCTACATCAACAAATGGAACAGGAAGAGGAAAGAAAAGAAAGGGAAAAGAAAGCATAAGAAATAAACCCTTTTTTTCTTTCCTCTTTCTTTTCCTTTTATTGATTTCTTATTTTCTTTCCCCTTTTCTTTATAAAAATCCTTTTTACCTTGAATGGAAAATTTTCCAAAAATGGAAAATGAAGTGGTGTTTCATAAATTACAATTTTAAATAAGGCCGTTTATTATTAGGTTGGTGCAAAAATTATGTCGTTTTCTCACATATGTTACTATGTGAGAAAACGACATTATTTTTGCACCAACCTAATACCATCATTGTTAATTACCTGAAGAGACGTTTTATTTAAACGTCGAAACAAAATGTACAATTTTGTAGTAATTACTTACATGTTCTAATGTAACAATGTATAATAAATATTTATTGCTCTATTTTTGTATTGAGCTCTGTTTTAAATTAATGTTTTGAATGTTGTAATGTTATTCTTCATTCTTTTACACACACACACACACACACACACACACATATATATATATATATATATATATATTTAATTTCAATAAAGGTGCAATTAATTTACAAATTCATGAATCATTCATACAAAAAACAAATACAAAGGTTAATGATTTAATTGACGAGAAATCCATCATCGCGAACAATTCAAATAATATACAAAAACCCCGAACCTGTTTATGAATGAAAAGATCCTTGTTTTATAAATTTTAGTTGCATAAGGTCTTATTATTTTTACAAGCTATCGTCTGTTCCTACAGACATCCTCAGGTATGGAAATAGATTTTATTCTTGTTTTTACTCTCAGTAATAAGAGGACAACGAAAATAGAGATGTAATCCGAAAAATGTTCTGAGAAATGTGTTATTGTTTTGGAACGTGCAGTCGCAACGCTGAGTTTGAATTTAAATTTTAAGGTTGTGCGTTTTTGTACAAATATAGTAGTAAGAGAATTCTTTTTTACTGGTAGATTTTCCATCAAAGTGGCATGAACTATATTGTTCAATAATTACAGTAATGTCGCACTTATTATCCGAAAGTTGCACTTGGATCAGTTATTTTAATTTCAATAAAGGTGCAATTAATTTACAAATTCATGAATTATTCATACAAAAAACAAATACAAAGGTTAATGATTTAATTGGCAAGAGATCCATCATCGCGAACAATTCAAATAATATAGAAAAACCCCGAACCTGTTTATGAATGAAAAGATCCTTGTTTTATAAATTTCAGTTTATATATATATATATATATATATATATATGTTTGTCTGTGTGTGTGTGTATTAAAGCCATAATATGGATAGACCACGAAAGAAGAGGATCAGTTTTTTCTTACGCTTCTTTCAATAATTTTTCTGACAGTTTTGAATAATAAATACTTAACAAGTAATCACGATCTTTTTTTAAATGCTGTCAAATTGCAACAAAGCAGGTCATATGAGAAATCCTGACCTCCAACTTCAGATTACCGATGACAGGATGAAAGCGCGAAAAATGGTTATTGGGCACCTGCCGTTTGATTGTAATTCTTAAATATTCTCTTTTTGTTAATGGCTGGGGAAGTCAAAGTCACTGGATTTGACAAAACGCCAAGAAAAAAGAAATGGAAAAGAAGAAGAAGAAGAAAAAATTACCATTTCGTAAAATAATTGATTTCAAATAAAATCACCATTTTAAATTTTCAGATACATCATTAATTATCTAGTATTTCTTTTATCGTTTTTTTTTCTCTTACTGACAACCAATTGAAGATGTCAAAATCCAACAAAGTACAGAAGTTTAAATACCTTGGAAGTGTTTTAACAGTGGTTAGAAAACGTGGCACCGAAATCCGAACGCATATTGGAAGAGCAAAAGACGCCTTCCAGAAGTTAAGCAAAGTATTAAGAAACCTGAAAATTACGTTACAAACAAAGAAAAGAATGCTGAACTGCTATGTAATAATATCATGTTGTTGTCGAGAAGAGAAATAAAAAAAAAACTGTAAACTTGTTTTAGCGATAAACGTCGGCAATAAGTTACTTATGACTCTCGTCCGCAAAACATGTAGCTAATTCACAGTTCAAACGAGAATCTGTCATAACAGTCCGACAAGAAACGTAGTAACGACAAAAATGGGGTCATAAATTCACCCTTCACTTCTAACCAGCGGAAACGCTCATTCGTCACAAACTCAGAAAAAAAAATCGTTCTGAGGGTAAGCAAAAAAAAAAAAAAAAAAAGAAAAAAGAAAAAACCCCCAAAACAAAAGCAAAAACAACAAAAAAAACAAGCTAACAAAACAAAAAATAAGAAACAAAACAAAAAAAAACAAAAAAACAAAAGAAACAAAGCAAAAACTAAAAAAACAAAAACAAAAACAAAAAACAAAACAAAAAAAACAAAAAAACAAAACAACAGCTTTTATGAACCAAGAAATTTTTCTGGTTGGCCGCGCCTTTCAGGAGAGGAAAAATCATTAGCATAGATTCTGATACTTAAAGTATCTGATTTTTGCTAACTACTTTTTCGTTGACCCTCCTTCGGCAGTTCGCACACAAAACACGGATTCTTTTTCGAGGTTAAGTGATTCTATCTTTCACTGCATATCGATCCTTCTATGTGGTAGCGAATGTTGGACAATCTTCTCGCAGATCAAGAGGAGATTAGAAGCAACAGAATCATCGCTTTTATTTTTCTGATTATGTCGTGTATGGTCGACCATACTTTCAAACAGGGACACGTTACATAAACATAAAAAAAAATTAAAACAATTTAAAAAAAAATTAGCGACAAAAGACTTTTAAGGATCTTTTCAAGTTTTGATTCATAAATATAGTTTTCACTTAACAATATCACCTAATCGGATTGAAGTAATACAGAATTTTAAACGATTTATATTATAAATTATTATTAAAATTTTAGAAAATGAAAACATTCTATCTTTTTCTACATGTCAATATTCCTATGTGACAGTGAATGTTGGACAATCTTCTCACAGATCAACAGAAGATTAGAAGCAACAGAAATGTTGTTTATACAGAAGCAATGAAGAAGTTTTAGAAAAATGGAAACAAAAAAAGGACAATTATACTCAAAATCAGAAAGAGACACCCGACATTTCTGGGACAAAAGGAAGGAGGACTTGGAAAATATGACACTCGCAGGAACTATTAAGGACAAAAGAGACTCCTTCTTTATCCCTTTAGTCCTGGGTATGATGATGAACTGCGCCCGGCAGCAACAATGCCTTTTATTGGGGGAGTGGAACTTTTGAGGAGCGTGGAACCAACTCTTAATTGCTGCTGTTCCCAGGTCTACCCTCGAGCGGGGTGGTAGCATCTGTTATGGGCAAATAGTGAACCTCCAAACAAAAAACAAAAAACAAAAAAAACACCATGAAAGTATAAAAGTACATTTTTATAGTAAGAATACTAGCAATACATTTTTATATAAAATAAATTACCAACAATACCTATTCATAGTAAAATGATCAACGATACATTTTATCTGTAGTTAAAGGCATACAATTGCATTCAAAATATATTTAGTTGAAGACATAAAATTGTGTTCAAAATATTTAGATATCGGCGTTAAATAACCCATAAAGGTGTTGATATGCCGCTAAACAAAATCAACCAAACAACCAACATGAAAGAAACCTTTCTTGACATTTGATATGTCCCGGAAAGGGATATATTTGTTCGAAGTAGCAAAGTGGTTTTGGACTACTCTAACCGAGTAGGACAAACTAGCAGGTAACCGTAATGGACTGATCCTCGTCGTACTGGTAGGCAATATGCGTAGGCAATAGGCGTCCTCTTGTTCCTCCACATCAGTCTGTATTTATAGCTGACACCAGCCAATCATATTACTGCGAGGGGGAACCCAGGTGTATGCATATTCATTACATCAGCATTAATCCATATAATATCCTATTATTTCTTAAAGAAATCAAACTGTATTCCAAAATATAATTTCAACAAACCTACAACATAAAATATGTATAAGAACAAAAGCTTAGTGTTATCTACCACGTATTCAACTGTGAAGGCAGAATATTTACTTCAAAGCTGCCAAGAAAATTAAATTTTGGCATTAAATTATCCATAAGGTGTTGATAACAATCATTGTTATGTTTTAAAATAAACTTCATTTGGTCACAGTTCATGAGAATATCTTGGTTGGCTTATGAAGTTTTTCAGCCCATCCCTGTCAACCAAACAACCAACTTAAAAGAAAACTTTCATGACATTAATCCATATAATGTCCTATTATTTATTAAAGAAATCAAACTGTATTTTAAAATATAACTTCGACAGAACTTCAATATAAAACACACATATCATCGCCTCGAATAATTATGTTCACACAAATATGTATCTGCACAAAAGCTGAGTATCATCTACCATGTATTCAATTGCGAAAGCAGAATAACATATATCATATTTTTATTGCTTTACATCTCCCCCCAAAATTAGGTTTCGCTATTTTCTTCGAGTATTTTCAGAGTCATAAACATCATTTCGAAACTAATAAGTTGGTGCAAAAATGATGTCGTTTTCTCACATATGTTACTTGAGAAAACGACATTATTTTTGCACCAACTTAATAAGACCATTGCATGAATTCTTCCGTGGGGTCGTGTAATTGTTCTTTTCCATTGTTCTTCGGGAGGGGCTGATTTTTTTTCTTCTTTTTAAAATCAAATACTGTTATTCGATGTATAATCCATAGGGAAATGACACCGAATGAAATATAAGCGGTAATTGTAAAACAGCGCTCCAAACTGTTCAACTGTCGAACTCTCTGCCTTAAGCAGAGAGGAACCCGGACGAGGCTTTGCCGAAGGGCAAAGTTTCCTCCGGGGAGGTAGACAGACCCTGAAGTCGTTTATGCGGGTTATACGGGAATATTTTTGGCCGAGCCTACGGGCTCGGAGAAACCACGGCAAACTCGGCCTTGTGCTACATACATCCCTCGTGGCGGAGGGCTGTTAAATATTAACAATTTTAAAATAATTATTGTTTTCCGTTTCCTCTCAGACTCTATTTCACCGTCTCTCTCTCTCTCTCGTTATTATTTACTCCATTTTCTTCGATTATTCTTGGCCTCATTTCTTAAAGAAATCAAACTGTATTCCAAAATATAATTTCAACAAAACTACAACATAAAACGCGCATATGACCTCCTCTCGTAATTATGTCTACACAAATTTAAGGACAAAAGCTGAGTGTTATTTTATATAGATTTACCCTAGAACACTAATCATGGGTATATAGTACCCAGCCCAAATTTTCCTATTTTTAATTACAATTTTCAGTACCTGATTTTCTTACCTAAATATGTTTTTCATTTTCTATTAATGTTAATTTAAAGTACAAAGTTTGAAGTGCCTCCATATAAAATATTTCAAATAAAGATTTATATTTAATATTTTTTTTTTAATATTTTCGAAATCGGATATTATATACCCATCACTTTAATTGATGGTTAGTGTTCTAGGGTTAGGAACAGTAGATGGATTCTTCCTTGGGTTCGTGTAATTTTCCCTTTCGATTGATCTTCAAGACGAGCCGATATTTTTTGTTCCTCTTAAATTCAAAGGCAGTCACTCCATGTATTATCGTCAGGGGAAACACACCAAATGGAATATAAGACACTTTATCAAATTCAATGTACAGTAGTTCGCTAGTTATTAACGTAATTCCTAATATAACAAGGATAAATATCCCAATCATGTAATCCCCTGGAGAAGAGAGGCTTAATTCAGAGAGAGGCTTTATAAATATTCGTAACCCTTTACGAATTATAAACTTTTCACCAACCCAGAACATTTGCCGTAACAATGCATTAGCGAGAGGCTTGCAACTGTTCATCTGTGAGATAGAGTGTAAAATAATTCATCACCCACAAGACTGCGGAGAAGCTTTTGTACTCTATGAAGGTTGGAAAATGACGTGTATGTAGCTCTAGACAAGGTTTGGCAGCAGTGTTGCAGTTTTGGTCTGATTGGGTTCTTGTAAAGACAGAGCATAGTAGAAGGAGTCAGGTTCTTACTAGAGCGGTACAAGGCACCGACCATGATTACGACATCTTCGACGATACTTCATATATACAGGGTAGGGCATAAATGCTGTTACAAAATTTCAAATGAATTCTACTTCTAAATCTTTGGTCATTACATTGTTGTTTATAGTTTGATAATAGCCTGACAACGTCTGCTGCTTGTTTTTTCAAAGAGGTTTAGTATTTTCTGGCAACAATGTCTATAGGAATTAAAAGAAAGAATATAATTGAGCAAAATGAAAACGGACTGACGCCACCTGAAGTCGAATACAATTTGGAATGAATAAAATGTTTATCAAAAGAATAATCGATCGCTACAATGAGACTCTTTCCATCAACGATAGACTGAAACCAGGATGTTCTCGCAGCTCTAGTACACCAAAAAACCTCATTAAACAGGTTCCTTGAAAGAAATCAGGCGTAATCCAAGAAGGTCAATGAGGAGATTAGCTAAGATGGCTGGAACATTGGAGAGAACTATGCGGAGGCCATACTGAAAAGTTCTCGGGATGTCGCCCTACAAAATAACTAAGAGACGGTTTCTTTCAGAAACCCCACTGAAAAAGAGGCTTTAAAGGTCTAAGCAGTTGCTGAAATAGATTCGTGATGACACGCAGCAAAATATCATCTTCACTGATGAGAAACTGTTGAACAGAATTTTAATCATCAAAATGATCGTATCTGTCTTTATTTCTGAGATGAAGTATTATGTATACAATTTACACTATTCGGACTATTGTCCTCATCTTTGTCGCCATATTTTTTGCAACGTAAGGTATGTAAATAATGAAAAATGATTGTCAGTCAAGTCGTCAGTCAGTTTCTGCCACCCCAGGAAATTTTTTGGGCAGCCATTTCAGAAAGAAATCATTTCGTCAGTTTTATTTCTTTTGTTTCTTATATATTTTAGTTTGCTTTTTTGCATCATCATGAACTTTTCTGATGTAACCAGTCAGCCCCATGAATGATTACACTATAGGTAGCAAGTCTACACGAGACTCGTGGGGAATAGCACGGAATATATCAGTGGAGACGTGGATGATATCTACTGTTGTATTCCGTGCTAAGGGAATAAATATTTAACACCAGGTGGATACTAGAATAAAGGTTTATTGTACACAACCAGTACAATATGAAATACAGTACAGTTATACACACAGGTCAATCTAGTAGTGAGTGTCACTAATTGGAAGGTCGGACATGCTTGCGTCGTCTCGCTCTCACTCTTCCCTGCAGTCTCTCGTAGACAGTTGACTTTATAGTTACTTACTACCTATAGTGTAATCATTCATGGGGTGACTGGTTATTCCATTACATCAGGTATGTAAATATGTATCCCCGAGAAACAAGAGAAATATGCATGTATTCCCCAAATCTTATAAAACACAACAATTGTTTTTGGAAGGGTTTCTTGGTCATTACATTCTCGCATTTAGTAATTCATGGAGGATCAGTTTATTACTTAATAACAATAGAACAACCCCCCCATCATTTTATGTCCAGTATAAGCATACATCTACTATCAGGAGATGCTGGGAAGTTCTCAGCCCGACTCATTTCCCAAATCTTATAAAACACGACAGTTGTTTTTGGTAGGGTTTCTTGGTCAGCATGATCCCGTATGTAATAATTCGAATCGGGGATCAGTTTATTACTTAATAACAATAGAAAAAGGATCCCCCATTTCATGCCCAGTATAAGCATATATCTATTATGAGGAGATGCTGGGAAGTTCTCAGCCCGACTCATTCCCAAAATCTTATAAAACACGACAATTGTTTTTGGAAGGGTTTCTTGGTCATATTCATTCTCACATTTAGTAATTCACGAGGGATCAGTTTATTACTTAATAACAAATGAAAGCTGATCCCCCACTTTATGAAAAATCTAAAACCAATCATTATATCCTATCTCAGTGAATCCTCTTCTTTTAATTGTCCTTTGTCGCAATTACCTTCAGTCTATTGCCATGCCACTGAATCTTAGTGGCTTTATCGACTTTCTTGAGGTGAAACGCCAAAAAAAGTCCATGCCCGTGTACATGTCGATGTTAGCATGTTTCAGTGTACATGTGTGCATTTGGGTATTGTTATATTCCGTGCTAAGGGAATAAATAAGTAACACCAGGTGGATACTAGAAGAAATGTTTATTGTACACAACCAGTACGATATGAAATACAGTGCAGTTCTACACACAGGTCAATCTAGTAGTGAGTGTCACTAATTGGAAGGTCGGACATGCTTGCGTCGTCTCGCTCTCACTCTTCCCCGAGTCTCTCGTAGATGGTTGCCTTTATAGGTACTTACTACCTATAGTGTAATCATTCATAGGGATGACTGGTTATTCCATTACATCATTTTCAAATTTTTCATATCATGGGGTGCGTTTTTGTAGCTCCTCTGAGTGTATGAAGTATTATGGTAGATGGAGGATTGATTTATGATGGACTTTTCTTTTGGTGAAATTGTAACGAGTGAATGGGTCGCGAATCGGATTAACTAGGTATAGGATAGCAGTGATGACGAGCCTCAGCTCACAAACCACCCCTTTTTCGGTCACAATTTTGTATTCTTACAAAATAAATCCCGAGGAAAGTTTCCTCTTGTTTTCCTGCCTCAAGATCAACAAAGAAGTTTACATAGAGGGCATCTTGGAAGGTGCACTCAGGCCATCGTGCAATGCAATATGGTAATGAACATTGGACATTTCAGCACGATGGAGCGACGATTCATACTACTCATGTAACCCAGAAATGGTGCAGAGACAATTGCCCTGACTTCATCACGAAGAACAGATGGCCCAGTCCTTATCACCAGGTATCAACGCTCTTCACTATTGTTTGTGTGTAGTTCTTGAGAGTGAGGCCTGGTCTACTCCGCAGCACAATATTGAAGTTTTGTAAGTTAAATTAAAGTGAGCATGGAAACTGAGGTTCGCCATCAATGACTTTTCTGACGTGTCGTGAAGGCGAAAGGGAACCATATTGATTTTCTGGTGTTAGAAGATTAATAATTGTGTTAGAATTGTTCGCTGATATAATACATTTTTCAAGGAGTTATGAGCATTTTCTTTTGTAAGAGTATTTACCTCGCACTCTGTATGAGTCCCACTTGAGGTCTGAGATGAACTTGACCCCCAGTAAGCATTTAAGAAACAGGAACCTCCATGTGAGAACACTCAATCATGATAGTTAAAAGTTTAGTGTCTGTTTGGTAATGTTAGTTTTTTTTTATTTGTTTTACGGCATATCATCCTCAATGGGTTATTTAATACCGGCAAGAATTTTGATGGTAATATATTTTTTTCAAAAATAAATTTTTGGTGATATTTTTTTTCAAAGATGTATTATTGGTAACATTTTATTTTTTCAAAAATGTATTGTTGGTAATATTCTTCCTTTAAAAATGCATTGTTGGTAATATTTAGTTGCTTCAAAAATGTATTGTTGGTAATATTTAGTTGCTTCAAAAATGTATTGTTGGTAATATTTAGTTGCTTCAAAAATGCATTGTTGGTAATATTTAGTTGCTTCAAAAATGCATTGTTGGTAATATTTAGTTGCTTCAAAAATGTATTGTTGGTAATAATGTATTGCTAGTAATAATTTTTCCTTCAAAAAATTTATTGCAGGTATTAAAACCTATTTTTACACTTTCGAAGTGTATTGACCCCAGTTTGGGTGTTAACTATTTGCACATAGCTGGGACCATAACAGGTGCTACCACCCCGGGTCAGGGTGGACCTAGGAACACCAACAATGAAGAGGTGGTTCCACGGTCCTCAAATCCTCTTGATCAAAGATCATACTGGTGGATGTCGTTTATCTTCTTACCCAGGACGCGGTAATGTTTAGATGTTACTAGTTTGGTTTTGGAATTATTGAATGTTACAAAGCAGTCCTTCCACCATCGAGTCACCAGAGTCAGTACCTCGAGTGGCTCCCGGGCCTTGCACATGGTGAACGTCACCGTAAAGAAATGGATAGCTGAGCATGGAATAAATTTATGGGGTAGTGTCAGATGTTAATTAGAGCAACAAAATCGAAGACGTTGTGGAGGGCTAAGATAAAGCATGTCTTGAAAGAAGAATATTACTAGAGTCAGACTCTGGGGTCCGTGTTGTTGAAATGACGCACGTTCAGTGGTTGTCCACTAGAAGTCATCGTTGGACCGACTCCCGCGAGGAAGCTTCCTCAATCACGACAATTTTAACCTCTTCAGGTCTAGGATCAACCATTATATATCCTACATATCGTCATAAAATTCACCTCTTGTTTACTTCTTGTACACCCTTGTAACAACCTAATTTAGTAATCTTCTACCTTGAGTGGCTCTTGAGTCTTGCAGTGGGTGAATAATAGGGAAAGAAGTAAACTTCCGTCATTTTTTGTTTCCCTTTCGCAACAACTATGGTCATATGAAGTAAAATAAAAAATAAAAAATAAAACAGCTATGATCGAGCAGGAACGACGATGCAATGAGAACTGTTCAAGCAACAGTGATCACTCCAGTGGTATTTGCACAAAGCAGATACTGTCCTGGGGAAGAGGGTCGAACTCGCGACACTATGTAAATTGCACCGAAAGACGAATTTCTTCACCACGGTTCACTAGTTATTAAACTTAGCTAGGTAAGTCAGAAGGCCAAGAATTTAGAGCACCCTGTGAAGAACGAACTTGCAGCGTAGTTGTAATGGCCTGCTAAACTATTTCCTCATATTTATCCAACAGCGAGTCGTCTTAATAATCTTAGTCTGGCACAAGGCAGTAAAATTGGGGTGACTAGCAATCGCACTATACTACACAACCAAAGTAGTTTACGAGATACCCTTGTTGAGTACGGTTCTATAGCGAGGCGCCCAAGTGCGGTTTATTGATGAATGAGAGTTAGAGAACTCTTTTGTGTTGAAAGTAATAAAAGTCCAAGTCGGCCATGTTTTAAAACTTAAAATAAACATGCCACTATTTACCGTTTGTGACTTGAACAATTCTTTTTAGGCAGGAGAAAGCGAGACGGGCCAAGCGACAAAGGGCTTGCATTAACAGAAGAGCAACACTCATCTCGATTTGGGTACAACAAAGAGCTATAAGTTTCGCAGGTAACACTGACAGGGTCGAATAATAGGCTCATCTTGCACAAATATGCCAAAAAGAAAAAAAAAAGAAAGAGAGAGAGAGAGAGAGAGAGGTAGGGAGAGAGAGATGGGGGAGAGAGATGGGGAGAGGGACAGAGAGAGAGAGAGAGAGATAGAGTGGGGCACTATATCTTGCTGTAGATTGACATTTCAGGTTTGTCCCCTTAAGATTTAGATTTTGTTTGAAATCAGTTTATTTTACTAAAGTGCGCATAACATTTTTCTTTTTGACTGTCTTTTTTTTCGTTTCTTTTTCTTTGTTTCTTTTAAAACTTTCTTTCTTTCTTTCTTTATTTCATGTTTTCTTTCTTTTCTTTTCTTCGTGTTTACTTTCTTTTCTTTTTTCATTTTTTCTTTCTTTTTATCACGTTTTCTTTCTTTTCGTTTTTTCATGTTTTCTTTCTTTTCTTTTTTGATGTTTTCTTTCTTTTCTTTTTTCATGTTTTCTTTCTTTCTTTTTTTCATGTTTTCTTTCTTTTCTTTTTTCATGTTTTCTTTCTTTTTTCATGTTTTGTTTCTTTTCTTTTTTCATGTTTTCTTTCTTTCTTTTTTTCATGTTTTCTTTCTTTTCTTTTTTCATGTTTTCTTTCTTTTTTCATGTTTTGTTTCTTTTCTTTTTTCATGTTTTGTTTCTTTTCTTTTTTCATATTTTCTTTCTTTCTTTTTTTCATGTTTTCTTTTTTTCATGTTTTCTTTCTTTTCTTTTTTCATGTTTTCTTTCTTTTCGTTTTTTCATGTTTTCTTTCTTTTCTTTTTTCATGTTTTCTTTCTTTTCTTTTTTCATGTTTTCTTTCTTTTCTTTTTTCATGTTTTCTTTCTTTTCGTTTTTTCATGTTTTCTTTCTTTTCTTTTTTTCATGTTTTCTTTCTTTTCTTTTTTCATGTTTTCTTTCTTTCTTTTTTTCATGTTTTCTTTCTTTCTTTTTTTCATGTTTTCTTTCTTTTCTTTTTTCATGTTTTCTTTCTTTTCGTTTTTTCATGTTTTCTTTCTTTTCTTTTTTCATGTTTTCTTTCTTTTCTTTTTTGATGTTTTCTTTCTTTTCTTTTTTCATGTTTTCTTTCTTTTCGTTTTTTCATGTTTTCTTTCTTTTCTTTTTTTCATGTTTTCTTTCTTTTCTTTTTTAATGTTTTCTTTCTTTCTTTTTTTCATGTTTTCTTTCTTTCTTTTTTTCATGTTTTCTTTCTTTTCTTTTTTCATGTTTTCTTTCTTTTCTTTTTTTCATGTTTTCTTTCTTTTCTTTTTTCATGTTTTCTTTCTTTTCTTTTTTGATGTTTTCTTTCTTTTCTTTTTTCATGTTTTCTTTCTTTTCGTTTTTTCATGTTTTCTTTCTTTTCTTTTTTCATGTTTTCTTTCTTTTCGTTTTTTCATGTTTTCTTTCTTTTCTTTTTTCATGTTTTCTTTCTTTTCGTTTTTTCATGTTTTCTTTCTTTTCTTTTTTCATGTTTTCTTTCTTTTTTCATGTTTTGTTTCTTTTCTTTTTTCATGTTTTCTTTCTTTTCTTTTTTCATGTTTTCTTTCTTTTCGTTTTTTCATGTTTTCTTTCTTTTCTTTTTTCATGTTTTCTTTCTTTTTTCATGTTTTGTTTCTTTTCTTTTTTCATGTTTTCTTTCTTTTCTTTTTTGATGTTTTCTTTCTTTTCGTTTTTTCATGTTTTCTTTCTTTTCTTTTTTCATGTTTTCTTTCTTTTCTTTTTTCATGTTTTCTTTCTTTTCTTTTTTCATGTTTTCTTTCTTTTTTCATGTTTTGTTTCTTTTCTTTTTTCATGTTTTCTTTCTTTTCTTTTTTGATGTTTTCTTTCTTTTCTTTTTTCATGTTTTCTTTCTTTTCGTTTTTTCATGTTTTCTTTCTTTTCTTTTTTTCATGTTTTCTTTCTTTTCGTTTTTTCATGTTTTCTTTCTTTTCTTTTTTCATGTTTTCTTTCTTTTCTTTTTTGATGTTTTCTTTCTTTTCTTTTTTCATGTTTTCTTTCTTTTCGTTTTTTCATGTCTTCTTTCTTTTCTTTTTTCATGTTTTCTTTCTTTTCTTTTTTCATGTTTTCTTTCTTTTCTTTTTTCATGTTTTCTTTCTTTTCTTTTTTCATGTTTTCTTTCTTTCTTTTTTTCATGTTTTCTTTCTTTTTTCATGTTTTCTTTCTTTTTTCATGTTTTCTTTCTTTTCTTTTTTCATGTTTTGTTTCTTTTCTTTTTTCATATTTTCTTTCTTTCTTTTTTTCATGTTTTCTTTTTTTCATGTTTTCTTTCTTTTCTTTTTTCATGTTTTCTTTCTTTTCTTTTTTCATATTTTCTTTCTTTTCTTTTTTCATGTTTTCTTTCTTTTTTTCATGTTTTCTTTCTTTTCTTTTTTCATGTTTTCTTTCTTTTTTCATGTTTTGTTTCTTTTCTTTTTTCATGTTTTCTTTCTTTTCTTTTTTGATGTTTTCTTTCTTTTCTTTTTTCATGTTTTCTTTCTTTCTTTTTTTCATGTTTTCTTTCTTTTCTTTTTTCATGTTTTCTTACTTTTTTCATGTTTGGTTTCTTTTCTTTTTCATGTTTTCTTTCTTTTCTTTTTTGATGTTTTCTTTCTTTTCTTTTTTCATGTTTTCTTTCTTTCTTTTTTCATGTTTTCTTTCTTTTCTTTTTTCATGTTTTCTTTCTTTTTTCATGTTTTGTTTCTTTTCTTTTTTCATGTTTTCTTTCTTTTCTTTTTTGATGTTTTCTTTCTTTTCTTTTTTCATGTTTTCTTTCTTTTCGTTTTTTCATGTTTTCTTTCTTTTCTTTTTTTCATGTTTTCTTTCTTTTCGTTTTTTCATGTTTTCTTTCTTTTCTTTTTTCATGTTTTCTTTCTTTTCTTTTTTGATGTTTTCTTTCTTTTCTTTTTTCATGTTTTCTTTCTTTTCGTTTTTTCATGTCTTCTTTCTTTTCTTTTTTTCATGTTTTCTTTCTTTTCTTTTTTCATGTTTTCTTTCTTTTCTTTTTTCATGTTTTCTTTCTTTTCTTTTTTCATGTTTTCTTTCTTTCTTTTTTTCATGTTTTCTTTCTTTTCTTTTTTCATGTTTTCTTTCTTTTTTCATGTTTTCTTTCTTTTCTTTTTTCATGTTTTCTTTCTTTTCTTTTTTCATGTTTTGTTTCTTTTCTTTTTTCATATTTTCTTTCTTTCTTTTTTTCATGTTTTCTTTTTTTCATGTTTTCTTTCTTTTCTTTTTTCATGTTTTCTTTCTTTTCTTTTTTCATATTTTCTTTCTTTTCTTTTTTCATGTTTTCTTTCTTTTCTTTTTTCATGTTTTCTTTCTTTTCTTTTTTCATGTTTTCTTTCTTTTCTTTTTTTCATGTTTTCTTTCTTTTCTTTTTTCATGTTTTCTTTCTTTTCTTTTTTCATGTTTTCTTTCTTTTCTTTTTTCATGTTTTCTTTCTTTCTTTTTTTCATGTTTTCTTTCTTTTCTTTTTTCATGTTTTCTTTCTTTTTTCATGTTTTCTTTCTTTTCTTTTTTCATGTTTTCTTTCTTTTTTCATGTTTTCTTTCTTTTCTTTTTTCATGTTTTGTTTCTTTTCTTTTTTCATATTTTCTTTCTTTCTTTTTTTCATGTTTTCTTTTTTCATGTTTTCTTTCTTTTCTTTTTTCATGTTTTCTTTCTTTCTTTCATCTTTTCTTTCTTTTCTTTTTTCATATTTTCTTTCTTTCTTTCATCTTTTCTTTCTTTCTTTTTTTCATGTTTTCTTTCTTTACTATTTTTCATGTTTTGTTTCTTTTCTTTTTTCATATTTTCTTTCTTTCTTTTTTCATGTTTTCTTTCTTTTCTTTTTTCATGTTATCTTTCTTTCTTTTTTCATGTTTTCTTTCTTTCTTTTTTTCATGTTTTCTTTCTTTCTTTTTTTCATGTTTTCTTTCTTTCTTTTTTTCATGTTTTCTTTCTTTTCTTTTTTCATGTTATCTTTCTTTCTTTTTTCATGTTTTCTTTCTTTCTTTTTTTCATGTTTTCTTTCTTTCTTTTTTTCATGGTTTCTTTCTTTTCTTTTTTCACGTCTTCTTTCTTTTCTTTTTTCATATTTTCTTTCTTTCTTTTTTCATGTTTTCTTTCTTTTCTTTTTTCATATTTTCTTTCTTTCTTTCATCTTTTCTTTCTTTTCTTTTTTCATATTTTCTTTCTTTCTTTCATATTTTCTTTCTTTCTTTTTTTCATGTTTTCTTTCTTTTCTTTTTTCACGTCTTCTTTCTTTTCTTTTTTCATATTTTCTTTCTTTCTTTTTTCATGTTTTCTTTCTTTTCTTTTTTCATGTTATCTTTCTTTCTTTTTTCATGTTTTCTTTCTTTTCTTTTTTCATATTTTCTTTCTTTCATCTTTTCTTTCTTTCTTTTTTTCATGTTTTCTTTCTTTTCTTTTTTTCATGTTTTCTTTCTTTTCTTTTTTCATGTTTTCTTTCTTTTCTTTTTTCATGTTATCTTTCTTTCTTTTTTCATGTTTTCTTTCTTTCTTTTTTTCATGTTTTCTTTCTTTCTTTTTTTCATGTTTTCTTTCTTTCTTTTTTTCATGTTTTCTTTCTTTTCTTTTTTCATGTTATCTTTCTTTCTTTTTTCATGTTTTCTTTCTTTCTTTTTTTCATGTTTTCTTTCTTTCTTTTTTTCATGTTTTCTTTCTTTCTTTTTTTCATGTTTTCTTTCTTTTCTTTTTTCATGTTTTCTTTCTTTACTTTTTTTCATGTTTTCTTTCTTTCTTTTTTTCATATTTTCTTTCTTTCTTATTTCATGTTTTCTGTCTTTTCTTTTTTTTTTCCCCGTTGGAATCGAAAGGAATGAATGAGAAAAATGAATTTTCAAACCTTTTTTTCTTATTCATTCCTTTGGATAATAACAGCTTCTCCTCAAACAATTTATAATTTTTATTAATAAATTTATTAATTTTTTTTAAAAATTATAATTCATAATTTTTATTATTAATTTTTTTATTATTTTCAATCTTAAATGTTAATCTGTGCCTAAACTTAAATCCAAGCTTAAACTCCAATTCATTTAAATATTTTAACAACAATAATAATCCACCTCCACAATAAAATATCTCCCGATAAACAGAAATATATCTGTCTATATTTATGAGATGAGGTATCATGTACACTATTTACATTGCTCAGACTATCATCCTCATCTTTGTTGCCATATTTATCACAACGTTTCGGCCGTTGTACACCCGGCCTTCTTCTCCAAGGATACATGGCACAGTGGATAAAGGCGTTAGTTAGATCAAGTTGCAGGACCCAAAGTGAGTTCAATACCCGGTTATGGCAGTGAAGAACATGGAGAAGGGAATTAACAGTAGATAACTGACATTCATTAGACATGGCATGTGGAACTAGAACAGTCTACCCTAGGGAGCGAAAGAAAGGGTTCAGTTCGACATTCCAACCACCTGAATTAAATCGGAGCGTACAACGGCCGAAACGTTGTGATAAATATGGCAAGAAAGATGAGGACGATAGTCCGACCAATGTAAATAGTATATATATATATATATATATATATATATATATATATATATATATATATATATATATGTATGTATATTAGGTTGGTGCAAAAATAATGACCTAATCATGTCGTTTTTTGACGTTAAAAATACGTCAAAAAACGACATTATTACGTCATTATTTTTGCACCAACCTAATATATATATTTCCTGTATCACAATTTGATGAACTTTTGTTCAGAAATAATGAAAAAGGGTTTAATTCAATTTATTTTTTTTAAAAGTATCACCTACAACACGAAATTTCTAAGATTGTTTATAAGTGGAGTAATAGTCGGACTTTCTGAAAGCTTCTCGAACATTTTGAAATATCTCCCTATATATAGATGGTAATAACTGACTTCCATTAGACATGTGGAACTAGAACAGTCTACCCCAGTGAGCGAAATAACTGAAGAAGGCCGGGGCGTACAACGGCCGAAACGCTGTGATAAATATGGCGACAAAGATGAGGATGATAGTCGGAGCAATGAGAAATGTTATAGAAGCGGTGTTAACCGAAAAAATTACCCCTGAAGAATGCAGAACGTATGAAACTCTGAATTGAGAAATCAAAATAACATATTTATATATATATATATGTATTTTAAGACATTTTTATGTTTATACGATACGATAAAAATATTGAAGTAAATGCTCTGTTTATAATAAACAACATTTACCGGCCTGAATATCCGAGAAATTTTCATAGAAAATATTCGTCCTCCGACAGGATTCGAACCTGTATCCTATACGGAACCATCATATAGCCTGACGTGCCTTAACCTATTTAGCCACAGAGGATCGTTCGGTTAGTAAGATCGATTTTACTGCTTTTAAACTACAATCTTCCATGAATCTCTCATGTACATTCATATCTGCTCGTGGCGTATCCAAATGTAAACAAATGACGTCAAACATTATGAAATGGACAAAGTCCGATAATTATTTTAAGACATTTTTATATTATACGTTCTTTTTATAGATAAAAAATTTAAGTAAATGCTCTGTTTATAATAAACAGTATTCGATTCCTGTCGGAGGACATATTCGTTTAATGAAAATTTCACGGAAATTCAGGCCGGTGAATGTTATTAATACTGTTTATTATAAACAGAGCATTTATTTAAATATTTTATCTATAAAAAGAACTTATAAACATAAAATAATTGTCGAACTTTGTCCATTTCATAATGTGTAATATATATATATATATATATATATATATATATATATATATATATATATATAGATAGATAGATAGATAGATAGATATTAAACGAAAGACATCTCGACTCACTACGGCACGAGCTGTCCTTTGTCGTGTATTGACGTTGTGAAGCATTTTTTGCTCTATTTAAATAGTGTGGGCATTGAACACTTTACTGTGTAGACAGGTGTTTGTCGTTTGGCCTTTTTCTTTCTTCTTTGTGTATTTTTTTTTTCTTGTCTAAGTTTTTAGGTATTTTGGCAAGTTGTCTGTTGGTCTCACCAACATTGTCGTTTGTTTTTTTTGTATCTTAAAGTCCGTTAATTTCTTGAAAATTCGGATGGACGTGCCATCTCTCATTGAATTCGGAATACCGCAAATCATACTAACATTGATTTAAAAGAGTCGAATGCACGTGAAACCTGATTGGCCAATGAAAATCAAACAACACAAAAGTAAAAATACCAGAATTGATTTATTTGTCTCCATATCTCAGTCCCTGACGACGGTTTAATAAATGACAAACATGTCAGATAAACATTTCCTATCCGTTCATTATCTTAATCTTATCTCGCATTCCGATCCA
>OZ010609.1:18000208-18012708 GCA_963932145.1 Acanthosepion lycidas | reverse complement strand
ACCTAAGGAAGATGAAATCTTGAGAGCTCAATGTAAATCCAGAGCAAATAATTTAAATAAAAACAGACCACTTTAAGGTTCCATGTAATAAATTATTTCACCACAGCCCTTTTAAAAGGACTGCGGATCATCAGACTTTACTTCCAAAGATTGAAACGAAAACCTTTGGAAGTAAAGTATATATATATACAATAACACATTTAAAAAAAAAACATATTTCGATTCTCATTTAATTTTTTCGTCTCGGATGCTACCTGAATTTTATCAAAAACAAAATTTCCATGCCTGAGGATGACTGAATATACAGTTGAAAGTACTTGCGAAAAACCTTATACAGGTTATAATTTTAAAAAACATGACATTCATCGAGTGATTTTTAGGTTAAAATTTTGTTTGCGAAAGAACTTCGCCATATTATATCATTAACTTTACTAATCTGCTTTTTGTATGAATGATTCATTGTAATATAAATTGAACTGCACCACATATATATATATATATTAAGCATTTCACCCAAATCAAGGCAGGAAGCCACTAGCACGCAAGGAGCTACAGAGGATTTCGAGCGAAAGCAGATAGGAGTGATAGAGGAAAGGATGGGGGGAAGGATAGTGGATAGATCAAGGCAACTGGAGATGTCGATTGACATTAAATTTGAATAGTTGGAGATTATATTAGGTTGGTGCAAAAATAATGACGTTTTCTAACATGTGTTACTATGTGAGAAAACGTCATTTCTTTTGCACCAACCTAATAGATATCAGGGAAACAGGAAAAAGGAAGGGAGTTCCACTGGCGAGAGGTGCGAGATATGAAGCTATTGGAGTAGGAGGGACGGATAGATTTAACAGTTATATATATATATATATATATATATATATATATATATATATATATATATATATATATATATATGTGTGTGTGTGTGTGCACCCGTTTGTGTGCGTGTGTTTGTGTGTGAATTTTAAGTATTAGGTACAGAGACAAAAGAGAGAAAAGGTAGAAGACTATGAAACCAGACAAAAAAAAAAAAAAAAAAGAAAGAAGAAAAGGAAAGAAAAAAAAGGAAAGACTAGGAAGTAGAGGAGTGAAGCTTTCTTTATTGTTTTTGTTGCGACATTAAGAGATGTATGACAGAGCATGGGACATTCTTGAACTTTGTCTCGGCCGTTTTCAGCGCCGTGTATCCCCCGCCCGTTCCCGTCAGCACACCCGTTAAACCAACTGCACTTAACTGGTGTCAAACTGGTACTTGCCCGCCAGATCTGGCGATAAAATTCGCGAATCAGGTAAGGTGTATTTTCAGTATTTCAATAAATAAATAAATGAATAATAAATCATAAAAACCCCTAAAAGAAAACAAATAAACAAAAATAAAAAAACGAGGGGGCCCCGAAACGAAAATATATACAGGAAGTTGCTTGCAGTGTGTGGGGAGGAGGAAGTTGTCTGTATCGTTAAGGGACCTGGGCCCATCTCGCAAACATCCCCCAGCCTACACTGCATCGAACCTAACGCGCTAACATCCCAGTTCTCTGCACTGGGTCAATGCAAGGTGTCCGGTGTTTCGATGTCCTATGCTTTCGAGTGTTGGGTGAGAAAGGGGTGGATGAAATTGTCGTGCTGGTGAAGGAGGATGGCAGGGTAGAAATGGTGTTGGATTAAGCGTTAGCCTTGCAAATAGGGGTGTTGTTGTGAGCTCGCCTGTAACAGGTAAGCCTGATGAATCTATAAAAACGAACATTTCGCACAATGAAACAGAGAAAAAAGGAAAAAAGAATCTGGATACACCGGCCTAAAAAAAGGACACGTGTAATATGTATGCATGCGTCTGTCCATATATATATATATATATATATATATATATATATATATATATATATATATATATATATATATATATATATTTATATATATATAAATACATATATATAAATATAAATACATATATATATATATACATATATATATATATAAATACATATATATAAATATAAATACATATATATATATATACATATATATATATATAAATACATATATATAAATATAAATACATATATATATATACATATATATATACATATATATATATATATATATATAAAAATACATATATATAAATACATATATATATATACATACATACATACATACATATATATATACATATATATATGTATGTGTGTGTGTGTGTGTGTGTGTGTGTGTGTGTATGTGTTTACGCACACACACATATATATGCATGCATATAATTGTTTGGTGTCCTTCGTGAAGAGCGGCCTGAACGCACACTGGGATGTCTACCGTTTTCTTCTACCTATGGCGGACGGAGGATCGAACCTTGACGAGGGACACATCATCTATATTAAATAACTCTCGAATAACCCAGGTCACGAGAAGAAACTTGATATATTCTTAAACACAAAATTTCCGTAAAATATTACGTATATAGTGAGCCCCCGCCTATCCGCGTTTCAGAATCCGCGGCTTCACACATTCGCGGATTTTTCTTTTGAACATATGTACTTGTTATTCGCGGAAACCCCGAATATTGGCGTGTTTTTCTGAAGAACATATGTACAAATTATGGACTAAGAACTTCATTGATTCGCATATTTTTGCGATAGGACATATTTAAAATATTCTTGTATTATTTTCCTGGTATTTAAGTGACTTAAAACATACAACAGTCCATTTTTATGGCAAAAATTGGCAGAATTGTACATCTTCATTGTGAAAAAAGAAACAAACGCAAAAACATACGTAGTGTTTGGGCTTTGTTCTTTCTTAAGGGCTGCGGCTGGGGTCTTAAAAGTGGCTTATGCTAAGTCTGGGGGCATCATCACAGTTCTGTTTTTAGTAAATGTTTTAAACTTTATATTTTATGTCTTGTTACACATATGTTATACAGCATTTTCAATGGTTGTATCGGTCTATCCATAATTAAAAATGGTTATTGTACGTATGAAAGAAAATTTACGTTAAGTGTGTGGTGACCAATGCTGTCTTTCAAAAACAGTTTTAGGTATATGGGGTTTAAAAAATCAAAATAGGTACTTATAAGCACTTTCAGGTGGGGTTACAAATATTCACGGATTCTAACTATTCGCGGTCGGTTCTGGTCCCTAACCCCCGCAAATACAGGGGAATATAGCATTTTATGATATATATATATATATATATATATATATATATATATATATATATATATATATATATAGTAATTACATTACATTATACAGGATCTTGCAGAATTAATTATTTCAATGAACTTAGGCAATTTAAAAAAAAAAAAAACACTTGTGCAAACTCAACCAGACATTTTGAAGGGCCGAATACATCACGTGCCACAAGGTCCCCAAATGACGCTCCGCAGGTTTTGAATTCAGTCGAATCCATTACATTCACTTACGTGCTAATACCCTTGGGAAAGGTATGAATCCTTTTTTCTCACTCCAGCTATGGGTAAAAAGCAGGACAGACTGGGTTCTATAGCCTTTGATGGCAACTGGGCTAGGAGGAGGACAACTCTGAATTCAAAACCTGCGGAGGGTCGTTTGGAACCTTGTTGCACTTAGTGCACCAGGTCTCTGTATTCGGCCATTCAAAAAGTGTGGATGGTCCTGCACAAAGCCATCACCACTATAATCAATTCTCATGTGCTGTTGTCGGGCTGTCAGCTTCCTGGGAACAGATCTGCTTGACCCTCATACGTCGAATTCGACGGGAGAGTTGACTGTATATATATATATATATATATATATATATATATATATATATATATATATGTGTGTGTGAAAATATATAGAAAATAGGAAAGAACGGGTTAGGTTAGTAATCCAAGGTTCTTTAGTATTTTAGTTATTATTTTTAAAAAAATAGTGCTCGATACAAAAGTAGAGCATAGATATAATTATTTATTTAAAAATATGATTCCAACACGCTACATAAGAAGTCTCATGTTTCAAAAACAAGAGCCGAAAACGTCAATATAATTATTAGAATTAAATTGAATTAAAGTAAGCTCTGTTTCATCTTCAAGCGAAATTTTTTTTGGAATCTGGTTTCAAAAAAAATTTCGTCTTGAAGATGAAACAGAGCTCACTTTAACTCAATTTAATTCTAATAATTATATTGACGTTTTCGGCTCTTGTTTTTGAAACATGAGACTTCTTATGTAGCGTGTTGGAATCATATTTTTAAATAAATAATTATATATATATATATATATATATATATATATATATATATATATATATATATATACATATATAATGAATTAAATCCCACAAATACTATTTTAAACAGTATTAATTACATTTACTAAACTGGATGTTCGAAAAATTTCGTAGAAAATATGCGTTCTCCGACAGGAATCGAGCCGGTATCCCATACGGAAATCGTCATTTGACCTGACGTGCTGTTAAACATTCATTGGTTTAGCAAAGTTCAAATTACTGCTTACAGAAACATATTCTACGATCTTTCTCGATAATTCGATAATCTAAGGAAAAAAATGACAGCATATTATATGTAATGCTTTAAATCTCATGTGCCATGCGTGATACACGCGTATTTTTGGATACATGACTGACGAGGCATATTTTTCCCGTAGTAGGTTGTCATTTTCTTTCTGCGGTAGACCAGTTACCATCCAAGGCTACAGAACCCGGTGGGGAGAAGAATAGTATTCATACCTTTCCCAAGAGTAAGTGAATGTAATGGATTCGACTGGAAAGTTAGTCTGTCTGTTATGGGCCATGCGTGATACACGCTTAGGCGATCATGTATCTTTCGGTTGCCATTTCTTTCTGCGGTAGACCAGTTGACATCCAATTCTAAAGAATCTAATCTGTCCTGCTATTTACCCATAGCGTCAGAAGAAGAGGACGCATACCTTTCCCAAGGGTATTAGCACGTAAGTGAATGTAATGGGTTCGACTGGAATTTGAACTCGGATCTCCGATTCCTAAATCCAAGCCGCTATCCACTGTGCCACTTAAATTCTTTTAATATGTTTTATGTGTATACGTTTTTTTTTTGGATACGATTTCTTTGAGTAAATGCTCTGTTCTTTAATTGTATTTTAACATGATGTGTGAGCACATATCGTGTTTTATTCTCCTCAGTATATATATATATATATATATATATATATATATATATATATATATATATATATATATATATATATATAATAACTACATACATTGGTTTTACTACAATCACGCTCTCCCGTAGACTTACTTGTTAACTTTCTGATCTTAGTTTCATTAAACAACATTTTTTAGAAAAACATAGCTACGTACCTAATGTTAGACAGATATTAGTTGATAACACATACTCACACATGCACACAGCAAAAAGAACCTTATTGGAGGCCATCTACATTAAAACAAAACAAGTCACACTAAACAAAATTACATTTCAAACTAGTCACAATATATTACAATGCATTTAAACATATGGTTCTGTTGATAATATTTCTTTCTCTCACGTGGTCATGTCGACGTCATAGAACTGTATTACGAATTTAAGACGTGCATCTGCTATTCGACGACCGTTATGTTTCTATGTAAACAAAACAGTATGTCATCTTTGACGTTGAACATTTCTTTTGTAAAATCCATATAACCACTCTGATGATGGCTGATGTGAATCGAAAGCTTATATCAACGACCAATATAATAAAGAAATAACCAAATGTTGGACAGTTTTGTCTTTATTTTCATTTGAAACTAAAGGCATTATACGACACTTGGAAAGGCTCATGATAAAACATAATAAATATTCGTGGTCTGTTATATTTAACAATATATATTGGAATTTATATATATATATATATATATATATATATATATATATATATATATATATATATATGTATTTTTTAAGGTACAAAATCTAATTACAGAAATAAAAGTGTAGCTTAATATTTCAAGACATGTTAAAAGCGAGCAACCCGTTTCGCTCCTGCTCTTCAGGCCTCTACGGGAGATTTAGCTTAAATTAAAACAACATAAAATGTGTAATGAGATGGAGAAGAGAAAAAATATGAACACAAGGAGCTAGAGACAAATAACAACGAGCTCCAGCAAACATTCACGCTGTTTACAGAGGGAAGGCTTACGGAACCCAATATGAAGTGCCTCCAGCACAATGAGATGAAATAAAGAGTGAGACCGGGACAGATCAGTGAACCAATCAGCACTAAAATTAGCTTCACACCCTCTGTTATTTAAGAGGTTCTCACATATGGCGGAATATATGTACAGGGTGAACTGGGTAAATTCTCACCATTTTATATTTTTAATTTCACGCATGCGCATTGCTTGTTTTTGATTTTGTCGATTTTGTCTTTGTGAAAAAGAGCACCATTACGCAATTCACTCCGCCAGAAATTTGAAAACCGCATGCTGTACTGCTTGGCATTCGCACTGGAAGCTCCAATACGAACAATTCAGAGTGTTTGTCTATCAATCTGAAGACAGTGCGGAGGATTCGGATAAAAGTTGGTGATTACGAAGGTACGGAAAAGACAGTACGGAAAACTCACTGATCGTTTTGAAAAGAAAAGAACTCCCGAATTAGTTGGTGAGGGCGTCAGGCTCAAGTGTCTTGAAGAATTCGTGCTACCCTAGCTTAAGAGGATAGCAGCTGGAAGAACCTATATTTGCCAACAGGATTCTGCACCATGCCACACAAGCAGGAGAACCCAGTCATGGCTGTCAGACAATTTCTGTGACCATATCATCTCTTAAATCTAGCCACTTTACTCCTCAAACTTCAACCCCCTTTATTTTTTGTGTGTGGCGCAGTTGAGCGAGAGACCAAAAAAAAAAAAAAAACAAACAAAAAAAAACAACAAAAAACAAAAACAAAACTCATTGTAACGCCAAAGATAAACTGAAAACAAGGAAACAAGGATTATGGCAACATTCACCAACAAGGAGACCATCCAGAAGAGTTGCAGGAGATTCCTAAGTCATCTGGACTGGGATCGTAGTTGAAGACAGTGGCAGTTTTATTTATTTTAAACGAGACGAAAAGTCACATACGATCCTATTCGCAAACCTTCGGGAGAGGTCTTGTTTATTACCCGGCTTGAGGTGTCCTTAGAAAGGGGGAAGTGACGAAGTGGTTTGACCCACGTTTCTGAGGTACTGCCGTTAAGCTCACTTTTAAACCTCGATATTGTGCCATATTCGGTAGCGAAGTGGGTGCACTGGAAAATCAACCAAACTTGCGGCCTTGTGCCACAACTAAGTTACACATAGAAAATCAAAATTACTTCCCAGGCTTCGGATGAGATAGTTTGAAATTAATATTAGATCAAACTCAAGGAGATCATCCTCCCAGACAGTACCTCTCCTTCGTGAAGGAGTTGGGTACATTACCCATCGCCTGAGGAGTTCCCAAAAGGGGAAGCGACGAGGGGTCTTGAGTAATTTTTCCACGGTATTGTAGAAGGCATGTTAGAATAATGGGTTACGGCTCGGATTGAGGAATCGGAGATCTGAGTTCGAAATCCAGTTGAGTTCATTACATTTACTTAAGTACTAATACCCTTGGAAAAGGTTGGGACCCATCTCTTCTCCCCCCCAGCTATGGGTAAATAACAGACTGGGTTCTATAACCTTGGTTGGCAACTGTATGTAGTCATGGCGAGGCACTTAGAGTGGGCCTAAGAAAAGATTTTAGCCAGGAGAAATAAATTAGATCCAATTTCAAAATTTAATTACGTAATCCCTATTCAACATAAACAGTATTTGGGACTAGTATAGAGTAGGTCCTCCATTTGCTAGTTTCAGTGCTTGTATTCGATTTTTCATGGATTTCATCAAGTTATCAGTAATCGTCTGATTCATATTTTGCCACCCCATTAGCAATGTTTCTTTAAACGCTGCCACTGACGTGATTTTGGTTGCATATTTTCTCGAAGTTTTCGGTCAAGGTGCTCCCAAATGTGCTCTATTGGATTCATGTCAGGATTTTGGGCTACTTATAGCAGTGACTTGATTCCTTCCAGGCCTTCGCTACTTTGCTCGTAAGACATGGTGTTCCATCTTCTTGAAAAAGGTAGACATTCTTATCAATCTGATTCGTTTCAAATAGTGGGAGTAGTCTTTTCTCTAATATTTGACTATTTTGGACCATTCAACCGCTCATCAACAAGAATTAGCTCAGAATTCCCTCCAAACCAGACAGCGCCCCACACCATTACTCCAATCCATCCATCTTTCACGGTCGCCTGCAGACGTTCAGTGTTCCAAGTCTCATTCTGATTTCTTCCAACATAAACCTGTCTCGAATTTGAATATTGGCAGAATTTACTTTCATCTGACGAAATTACAGACTGCCAAAATTCGTAATCTTTCTTCTCGAATTCTCTCGCCCAGACAATACGCCTGTTTCTGTTAATCTCTGAAACCAAGGTCTTCTCTCTTGCAACTCTTCTTTGATAGCCTAGCTCTTTCAGAGACTTTCTCATCGCATATGGCGACATATCCATGCTGTTGGCGACATCTTTGACCCTCTGAAAACGGTTTCTGATGATTTCCCCCTTCAGCGCCCTTTTTGTTCGCTCAGACACGATGTTTGGTCTTCTTCTTGTTCCACACGACAATGGCCTTCTTCATTAAATTTCTTGGCAATATTATTAACTGTTTGATGATTAACCTGGAAAAACCTAGCAATTTCTCTGACTTACAACATTGATGCCATCCTATTATTTGCCCGCGTTGAAATTCACTAATTTCTTTACTTCAATGAACTTTCATTGCAAGATATAACTCAACTATCGTTCATAGATGAAAGTAGCTTGATACTAACACGGTATTGTCTGAAAAAAAGGAAGAGATGTTATTAAACAAGCCAAAATTGCTGTAATCAAGGATGGCTAAAAACTTATCATAGCCCACTGTACTATTCTGCTAAAAGAAAGAATTGTTCGCATTGAATCGATGAACCCGACTAGAGTCAACTTCTTGTACCAGGCAATTCTATTGTAGCTGTCTCGTATCACTTGAAAAGTGAATAGATACAGGCAAATGACTTCCATTATCGGAGAAATGGAATGAAAAACCTTGTTTGGTATAATGAAGATTACTTAGAGTTAAAGGTCATTGCCAGTGTGGTGATGTCTCCCAACACAATACATTTTCCTGATATATATATATATATATATATATATATTGATGCATGTTTCATTAGATAATATAGACAAGTTTTGTTTATTTATTTTATATAAATTCTTTTCATATCGTCTGATAAGCTTAATAACATTATCATTAAGCGAAGAAAGAAAATCACAATATTGATACATTATTTTTTAATCCAATCTAAACTTTCGGCTTACATAAGCCATTATCAAAGATGACAATTACATTATTGTATATGCAATGTTGCTGTTTCAAATAAGAGTTTTTTCTTAACCCGAGTAAAAGTTCTGGAAACGTGTACTTGTGTATAATACGCGCCCACTTCCTTTCCTTTTCGTATAAAATTTTTCGCATTATACACAAAGAAAAGACGGTATATGAAGATGAATGCTAGCCAATTTCCTCACAGATGAAAAGAAGATTCTAGGGAACAAATTCTACGGAATGAGAGTAACATAGACGGCACATTTGAGCAATTAGGAGGTTTTTAACGGAAAGTGGAAACAAAATGGACACTTCCTTGTTACTGATACGATGTAATCCTTTACTCGCCGTCTCATCTCACTTGGAAAGTGGATAGATACAGCCCAATGACTTACATTATTTGAGAAATGGAATGAAAAACCTTGTTTGGTATAATGAATATTATTTAGATATAAAGGTAATTGTCAGTTTGGTGATGTCTCCCAACACAATACATTTTCATGATATATATATATATATATATATTTCAATATTGTTGCAATATTTGCAATGACGATCGACTCCTTATATCGCCGGTAAAATCCCTTTAAAACGCAACCTTGTATCACATTCGCTAGCGTAGTGGGCACGCTGAAAAATCAAACTTAGTTGCTCTCTTATGTCATATCTAAGCGATGCTAGTCGTGGGCAAAAACGTTCGTAGTGGGCAAAATAGTCGTCGGCAAAATGTTCGTCGTGGGCAAAATAGTTAGTCGTGGGCAAAATGTTCGTCGTGGGCAAAATAGTTAGTCGTGGGCAAAATGTTCGTCGTGGGCAAAATAGTTAGTCGTGGGCAAAATGTTCGTCGTTTGGCAAAATAGTTACTCGTGGGAAAAATGTTCGTCGTGGGCAAAATAGTCGTGGGCAAAATGTTCGTCTTGGGCAAAATAGCTCGTGGGCAAAATGTTCGTCGTGCGCAAAATAGTTAGTCGTGGGCAAAATGTTCGTCGTGGGCAAAATAGTTAGTCGTGGGCAAAATGTTCGTCTTGGGCAAAATAGTTCGTGGGCAAAATGTTCGTCGTGCGCAAAATAGTTAGTCGTGGGCAAAATGTTCGTCGTGGGCAAAATATTCGTCGTGGGCAAAATAGTTAGTCGTGGGCAAAATGTTCGTCGTGGTCAAAATAGTTAGTCGTGGGCAAAATGTTCGTCGTGGGCAAAATAGTTAGTCGTGGGCAAAATGTTCGTCGTGGACAAAATAGTTCGTGGCCAAAATGTTCGTCGTGCGCAAAATAGTTAGCCGTGGGCAAAATGTTCGTCGTGGGCAAAATAGTTAGTCGTGGGCAAAATGTTCGTCGTGGGCAAAATAGTTAGTCGTGGGCAAAATGTTCGTCGTGGTCAAAATAGTTAGTCGTGGGCAAAATGTTCGTCTTGGGCAAAATAGTTAGTCGTGGGCAAAATGTTCGTCGTGCGCAAAATAGTTAGTCGTGGGCAAAATGTTCGTCGTGGGCAAAACGTTAGTCGTGGGCAAAATAGTTAGTCGTGGGCAAAATAGTTAGTCGTGGGCAAAAACGTTCGTCGTGCTCAAAATAGTTACTCGTGGTCAAAATGTTCGTCGTGGGCAAAATAGTTTGTCGGGGGCAAAATGTTCGTCGTGCGCAAAATAGTCGTGGGCAAAATAGTTAGTCGTGGGCAAAATGTTCGTCTTGGGCAAAATAGTTCGTGGGCAAAATGTTCGTCGTGCGCAAAATAGTTAGTCGTGGGCAAAATGTTCGTCGTGGGCAAAATAGTTAGTCGTGGGCAAAATGTTCGTCGTGCGCAAAATAGTTCGTGTGCAAAATACTTCTTCGTGGGCAAAATAGTTAGTCGTGGGCAAAATGTTCGTCGTGGGCAAAATAGTTAGTCGTGGGCAAAATGTTCGTCGTGGGCAAAATAGTTAGTCGTGGGCAAAATGTTCGTCGTGCGCAAAATAGTTCGTGTGCAAAATACTTCGTCGTGGGCAAAATACTTCGACGTGGGCAAAATAGTTAGTCGTGGGCAAAACGTTCGTCGTGGGCAAAATAGTTAGTCGTGGGCAAAATGTTCGTCGTGCGCAAAATAGTTCGTGGGCAAAATACGTCGTCGTGGGCAAAATAGTTAGTCGTGGGCAAAATGTTCGTCGTGGGCAAAATAGTTAGTCGTGGGCAAAATGTTCGTCGTGGGCAAAATAGTTAGTCGGGAGCAAAATGTTCGTCGTGCGCAAAATAGTTCGTGTGCAAAATACTTCGACGTGGGCAAAATACTTAAACGTGGGCAATATACTTCGACGTGGGCAAAACGTTCGTCGTGGGCAAAATACTTCGTCGTGTGCAAAATACTTCGACGTGAGCAATATATTTCGTCGTGGGCAAAATAGTTAGTCGAGGGCAAAAACCTTCGTTGTGCACAAAATACTTCGTCGTTGGCAAAATACTCCGACGTGGGCAAACTACTTCGTCGAGGGCAAAATAGTCGTAAGCAAAAACGTTCGTCGTGCGCAAAATACTTCGTAGGCAAAATACTTCGTCGTGGGCAAAATACTTCGACGTGGGCAAAATACTTCGTCGTGGGCAAAATAGTTAATCGTGGGCACAAACGTTCGTCGTGCGCAAAATACTTCATCGTGGGTAAAATACTTCTACGTGGGCAAAATACTTCGACGTGGGCAAAATACTTCGTCGTAGGCAAAATAGTTAGTCGTGGGCACAAACGTTCGTCGTGCGCAAAATACTTCATCGTGGGTAAAATACTTCTACGTGGGCAAAATACTTCGACGTGGGCAAAATACTTCGTCGTAGGCAAAATAGTTAGTCGTGGGCACAAACGTTCGTCGTGCGCAAAATACTTCATCGTGGGTAAAATACTTCTACGTGGGCAAAATACTTCGACGTGGGCAAAATACTTCGTCGTAGGCAAAATAGTTAGTCGTGGGCACAAACGTTCGTCGTGCGCAAAATACTTCATCGTGGGTAAAATACTTCTACGTGGGCAAAATACTTCGTCGTGGGCGTGCGGATAAATACTGTTATACGAGTAAAATGTACTAACGTTTAAATAAAGTGTTTGTTGTAATGGATGTTTTTGTTCGGTTTTCGATGTTACCACCTCAACAGCCGTAATAAAAATTTCTCCAAGATG
>OZ010609.1:17980208-17995208 GCA_963932145.1 Acanthosepion lycidas | reverse complement strand
CAGCTCTAGCTTCATTCATTCATAGTCAGCCTATGAAATTTTCAGCCCACCCACGTTCCTGGAAAATAACAATGAAGTTATTAATAAGAAGAGTTGAAATTAATACATGCACGATTTCACAGCTCTAGCATCATTCCTTCATTGTCAGCCTATGAACTTCCCAGAGCACCATCGTATCTGGGAAGAAGCAATGCCGTCATTAATAAGAAGAGTTGAAATTAATGCCAGTTTTCATAGCTCTAGCATCTCTCCTTTATAGACAACCTACGAAGTTTTCAGCCCACCATCGCATATGGGAAGGAATAATGCAATTATTAATAAGAGTTGAAATTAATGCATAGAAGATTTAACAACTCTAGCATCACTCCTTCATAGTAAGCCTATGAAATTTTCACCATATGTACCTCACCCCAGTATATATATATATATATATATATATATATATATATATATATATATATCACGAAATGAACAAAGCCCGACAATTATTTTAATATATTTTATTGTTATATGTTATTTATATATTACAATATAATATCTTAAAATAATTGTCGGACTTTGTTCATTTCGTGATATATATATATATATATTCGTGATATATATATATATATTCGTGATATATATATATATATTCGTGATATATATATATATATATATATATATATATATATATATATATATATCACGAAATGAACAAATCCCGACAATTATTTTAATATATTTTATTGTTATATGTTATTTATATATTACAATATAATATCTTAAAATAATTGTCGGGCTTTGTTTATTTCGTGATATATATATATATATATATATATATATATATATATATATATATATATATATATATATATACTTTGTTCATTTCGTAGTGTGTGATGTCATTTGTTTATGTTAAAATACAACTTCAAGCAGATATGATCATTCGAGTCAAATCGTGAGAACTTTACAGTTTAAAAGCGATAAAATCGACTTTGCTAACCTGATGCTCCTTCCTAGCTAAACTGGTATAGCACGTCAGGATATATGACGGTTCTGTGTAGTATACAAGTTCGATTCCTGTCGGAGGACGCATATATTCTGTGAAGCTTCTCTGACGTTCAGGCCGGTGAATGTTGTTAATGCTGTTTATTATAAAAAAGATCATTTACTTAAATATTTGTGCATATAAATAACTTATACAAATAATATATATATATATGGTAATATACATAATTATATTTGATATGAAAAAATAATTTTAAATAATGTAATTCTATTACATTTAATTGTTTTTAAAAATAAACATAGTCTATTACTAATTAAGAGTTAAAATATTTTAAAATTGTAGTTTAATAAAACGTATTCTAACGCAAAAAGCACCTAAAAAGAATCTCTAAGTATACAAGAAAAAAATGCCGAAAATCTTTTTGCCGTTAATAAAAAAAACCCAGATGATATACATTTAACGGATGTCATAATTCGTTGAAAAATACACTCCTATCCTTTCTAAACTTAACCTCTTTCTTCGAACGTAACTCACAATTGATACAACAATAGTTACTAAAAATGAACACGCTACCGCTCCTGTCTGAATGATTAGATTTCTCTGTATCCTTGGAAACAGTAAATTATGAATTTATATGTGCGTTTAAAACTCAGTAAATCTAAAAATAAGTTATTCCAATATTTGCTTGAAGATGAAACAGAACTAATGTTTTAATTTAATTAAATAATTAAATTTAAAGTTTTTAGCTTCCATTTTTGAAACATGGTTATTACTGTGTAGCGAAAAAACATATTTTAAATCAGTTAACTTATAACATTTATGCTTTGTAAATTTACATTGAGCACCGTTTTGTAAAAATAAAAAATAACAAGAGCACCGGATTATATATGTTACTGTTCTTTCTTTCTTTATATATATATATATATATATATATATATATATATATATCTATCTGTGTGTGTGCGTGTGTGTGTGCGTGTGCGTGTGTGTGTGCGCGCGCGCGTGTGCGTGTGTGTGTGCGTGTTAATTTGTGGGACCTCAGAAGAATATCATTGAAAACAAAGATCCTAATCTATCTTGGTGTGTTACGCCCGACACTCCTCTATAGCCGAGATCTTCGGCCTCTTATCGAATTCATACTAAAAGTCTCGATGGCACAATGCCTTCTAGAAACACCATCTGTGGTTACATTTTGCAGGATAGAATGTCCAATGCTGATCTGTTTATCAAATGTGACAATACTGGGATTGAATCTTTCTTGATGTGATCCCAGTTCAAGCGGGTTGTTCATGTCGCACGCATGAGTGGACATCGAATATCAAAACATTTCATGATGGCCCACGTCACTCCGCTTCAAAGAGAGATTCAGTTATTGCTGGCACCGACAAGAACTTAGTGGATGAAAGCGTTGGTTCGTGAATTTTGTGACATAGAGATTGTGAGTTCAATCCCAGATGGAGCAATAAGCAGTACTAAATAATAAGAACTAAACGAGATGTTCTTAGATATGGGCAGTAAAACGAAACTATTATACCTCCGCAGATTAAATATATTATAATATATATATATATATATATATATATATATATATATATATATATATATATATATATATATATATATATCATAATATATTATAATTATATAATATATATATTTATATAATAATCTAAATATATACATTTATAATATATATATATATATATATATATATATATATATATATATATATATATATTAACCTCTTTTTCGAATGTAACTCATAATTGATACAGTAATAGTTAATAAAAATGAACACGCTACCGCCTCTGTCAAAATGATTCGATTTCTCTGTTTCCCTGGAAACAAAAATTATGAATTATAAGTGCGTTTAAAACTGTAAATTTAAAAAATATGTTATTCCAAATTTCCCTTGAAGATGAAACAGAACTAATGCTTTTAATTTAATTATATAATTAAATTTGAAGTTTTTGGCTTCGGTTTTTGAAACATGGTTATTACTGTGTAACGAAGAAAACCATATTTTAAATCAGTTAATTTATAATAGTTATGCTCTGTAAATTTATATTGAGCACTGTTTTGTAAAAATAAAAATATCAATAAGAACACCGGATTATATATCTTACTATTCTTTCTTTTTATTATAATCTATCTATCCATCTATCTATCTATAATATATATATATATATATATATATATATATATATATATATATATATATATATATATATATAAATAAATTTAGTTATATATATATAATATAAATATATATATAATATAAATAGATTATATAATATATATTCAAAGATTATAACATAAGCATGTTATAGCATCACTACAAAAATAGCCATTTGTTTCAACACATCAGGTCTCTTGTCAAGGGATGGTCTCCATTGCAAAATAAAGAGTTTTAAAGCCAACTAATCCCCCTTAACAGGGAAAACATTGTTACGTAACTCCTGATGACCAATGAGTATATGATAATTAAAAAAAACGTGACAGCAGACCCTAAATACAATCTGTTAGTACATTAAAGTTAAGATTGGATTAAATCAGTGTTATATAGGAATAAAGTGTCACTGCCGACACTTGAGTTTGAACATAGATTGCCAGTGAGCAAACACAGGCGATCCCATTATTAAATTAAGTAGACCACATGACCATAGAGGAAACGCATATATCTATAGGAAGTCGCTCACGGCTAACGATCGTTATTTTCTAGTCTATCTTCTATTATTATACGGACTGCTATTCTCTAATCTGTTCACCATACTATTTCACTATTCGGACCACTATTCGAGCGAGTATTATCGAGAAAGTACTATTAGTGCGAGTTATATTCGAAGGCGCCTGACACCAGCATTGTTCAACGGCGTTACTATAGTTGTATCTGCGATTACAAAGTCTCTACTACAACGAGCCTTTACGAAAGCGACAACAATTATTCGTTGACATCACAAAAATTAGAAATCAATATAACTAATTAAATTTTAATTTCATTAGTAAAATAAAAAATAAAAAATTACAAATGTCGAATTCTAAATATAATCAAGCATAAAGTTTAAAATATTACAGAAATGAAACTGGTGAAAATGTATATATTCTATTGTTCTTAGTGAAGTGCCAATTTATCAGTTAAATTAAATGCTGAAGTAAGAAGTATAATTTATATATATATATATATATATATATATATATATATATATATATATATATATATATTATATAATTATATAATATAATATAATTATATAATATATAATATAATAATATAATATAATTATGTAAAAACATAATATATATATAATATAATATATATAAAATATATATATATATAATATATATATATATATATATATATATATATATATATATATATTATAGGATTCATTTCAAAATTCCCTGTCGGCTACCTGGATCGGCATAATATCTGATGAAGGCCGGAGAGCACAACGGCCGACTCGGTCGTTGTGATAACAAGAACAAAGATGGCGACAGTAGTCCGCTTGTAAATAATGTAAATAAAATTAATTTTCTTTTATTTAACGGAAATATCTTCTTTATTTGTTAACACCCTGTTGAAAATTTAATCTGTCATTAATATTAATTGACTTGATCCACTGATTTAATTTTTACGGTTTATCAACCTTTTTCCAGCTGATTCAAAGGCAAAATATATTTTCAGATTGTCGGAATTTTTAGAATTTCAATGATTTACTGATACAAGTCTTACTAATTAATACATAGTTAGGGAGAATTGGCGGAGTCATAGCTTTTCCAAAGGTATTTGTGCATAAGGAACCCCCCCACAAAAAAAAACGAACCCGTCTTGAATTGAAACTCAGAAACTCAGCTCTCTAATTAGCAATTACGAGCTGTTATGTATTAAACCACCCACGCATCTATACTTACAGCACTTGATATTCCCAAGCGGTCTCCAATTTGACTGACCAGACTCGACGTTGCTTAACTTCGGTGATCGTACAAAATTGATTGATTCATTTTCTACGGCTTATAAACCTTTGTAGGTTATTTAAGCCAGGAAATATTTTCGGATTGTGAGAAATTTTGGCATATATAATAATTATTGATTGATAAAAATCTTACAAATTAACCCATAGCTGGGAAGAAGAGGTGAAGTCATACTTTGCTCAAGAGTATTTTCTGCGTAAATGAATATAATGAACCCAACGGGAATTGGAACTCAGCACTTCGACTAGCAATTCAGAACCATTGTCCTTTACACAATCCGCACATTCAAGCTTACAGCACTTGTCATTCCTAAGCTGTTACTCATCTAGGTAGTGACCTGGCTCGGCGTTTTTTAACTTCGGTGATCGTAAGAGAATTGCAAGGCAAGTGTGTCAAAAAAAGTGTTTGGCATGAAATAGAATTTAAAACATTCTGACAAATGGACGTTAATTTCGTTAGACATAATGTTCCTTTAGTTTTAATATAGAATTCGACACAAAATAATTTAGGTTGGATGTTTTGACCACATGCGTTTGTTGCATTAGCTGAAAATCTGGTTTTAGCCTGGGCAGTTTTCTCGAAAACGGAAATATAGGCAGAATTTATAGTATTATTTTTTGTTTCTGTTGGGTTATGGCATTTTATTTTTTTTTGTAGAGAAAGGTTTCAATGGTTCCTTTTTTCTGTAGGTCTTTCTAAATTGTCTTGTTTGGTGCGAACGTTTCCTTTGTTCTTTTTACGTTTGTTTACCCTTGAGACCGATCTATTTCTTCTTTACTGGTCTCCATTGTCTGCCGGGCGTTTATTGCTCTAGTGTTAGGTCCTCCGTCTCTGAGAGTCGTTTCTTTTTTTACTTTAAAGTCGGAGGTTGGTTGCGCCAATAATTATCGGATCCCAAAGGGTCACCAATCAAGAATCGACGTTGCTTAACCTCAATTAGAGATTAAGAGGAACAGTTTATGGGGAATACAACGGTTAACTCTAGACTTGAACAGGTTAACATTGTAGTGATCGAGGGAAGTAGGCTCTTGGGAGTCGGTTCCACAGAGCAGCGGTTTGAGGAAAGAAGTTACTCGAGTGGAAATTACATTTCACCGATGGAAGACGAAGGGAATGAAGCTGGTTCGCTAAAATGTACGTGTCACGGTAGGTATTTTCCGTCTAGATGAGAACTACAGAATGTAGTTTGTCATAACACTTTCCATGGAAATAACGATAGGGATGTGCAGTTGATGTAATGGATATTGTCTCGGAATTGTTAATCGGGGAGTTAATCGTTATATTCACTTACACACAAATAGTCTTGGAAAAGGTATGAATCCACTCTTCTCCCCCAGCTATGGGTTAATTAGTAAAATTTGTATGATTAAACCATTATTATCTAAAAAAGTTTTTCACAATCTAAAAGTATTTTTCGGCTTTAAATAACCTGTAAAGAGTTGGTAAGCCGTAGAAAACAAAACTATGAATTCAAAAAAAAGTTTAAACACCGATTCTCGTACGATCACCGAAGTTAAGCAACGTCGAGTGTGGTCACTACCCAGATGAATTTGAGAATATCAGGTACCTCTAGTGATAATGTGTGTATGGTGTAATCGAATCGTTATTCATTACGCCACGCGCAATGCTTCCCAAACCGGGTATGCTTCAGCGGTTAACTATTTTGCTCTTCCTGAAGTTTTTGGTGAAAGTCCTCATTCTTTTTCATATAGTTCGTATGCAATTCGACCCCAGCTTCTCAGCAATACGAGTAGACCTGGTCTCGTCAAATATTGCAGTACTGTGCATCAACCTGGACATATAGCAAATAAATATATTTTAATTCTTTTTTAATACAAGGCTGCCCCCAAATTGGGACAAAACCCACTTATGGTATAATATTTGAAGACTTAGATACTATTTCTTTGTTTTCATTCATGACTGACTACAATAGGTCTATTATCTTCAGCCTGTCTCCTACGTAACGTAAATTTCTTACCTTTTTGTCGCTACATGAGCATATCACTTAAAACCATTAAATATCTTATATAAAAGAATAGCTTAAAAGGTGGACTCCGTGTGGAGTTTTAAGCTAGCTCTTGTGGAGGGCTAATTGGGCCTCAGGTCCCACAATTATATGCAATGATAATTTTGAAGAAATAAATTGAATTCCTCAATTCACTCCATAGAACTTTTTCAACCTCGCTTGAACACTGACTCAAGCTGTACGTCCAATTCCGGCCAAAAGACTTGGGTCGAAATTCCAGTTCAGGACGGAAATTGATTGGTTTGTTGGTTGGGTTTTATGGCATATCAACTACTGTAGATCATTTAATACCAAATTAAGTTAATATATATATATATATATATATATATATATATATATATATATATATTAAATATACAGTACAATTAAACGTATAGCTAGCAACATTATTTTCTTTTCAAAAAAACGTATAGCTGGCAACATTATTTTCTTTTCAAAAAAACGTATAGCTGGCAACATTATTGTTTTCAAAAAAACGTATAGCTGGCAACATTATTGTTTCAAAAACGTACAGCTGGCAACATTATTTTTCTGCAAACACCATCTGAGGCCTTCCCTGCTGTTGGACGTAGTTTATCGTCATACCGAGGACGCGGATGTAGTTTATCGCCATACCCAGACGACTGAAATTGAGTTCTTCAAATAACAAGCACTGTGGAACTTCAAAACCTCATGTCATGAAACCTCTCATTTTAATTCTGATTCCTTGGCATTTTGAAGAAATAAAATTGATTTCCTCAATTCACAAAGTTTTGGAGATATTTTAAACTGAATTTAAAACAAAAAAAAAAAAAATTAAATTCACAAAGTTTTTGTTACTTTAAAGTAAATATAAATTTAAAACTTTTAAAATCAATATTTTTTTCAGTTATTTTAAAATTTAATTTTTCAACCGCTTCCTCCTCATCTAGACTCAAATCCCAATGTTGGATGTTCAAGCACCAGATGAAAGGCAGATTTTCAATCCCGTGATCACCCTGATCCAAAAAACGTCATATGTCTATGTAGAGCTAGTGTGACCTGAGTTAGAGGCGTTTCAGACACACAGAAGGGCAGACAGGATTTGCCGTTTATTTATTTAGAATAATTAATAGCTTTTTCCCAAATCTCAAATTTGCATTCATAGATTTATTCATTTATATCAGGTATTTGTAGATTTTAAGCGGCACACATAGTGAATGACGACGTCCTGTTGTTCATGTAGCAGTAGAAAAGAATCTAGGTTACGGGAGCAGTCCGAAGGAGCTTACATACCTGTACTTTTTAAGGTTAACCAAAGGTACCGTGAGAATGCAGGCAGACTAGAGAGGGTATTCTTCTTTATGTGCCGTGTCTCCTCGGGACGTAGTCGATCACGGCTCTCCACAATTTCCTGTCCTTTGTAACTCTTTGGAAATAAATTTTTTTTTGTTATTTCTACTAAACCATGTCCCACCATCCATTTACTGAAGGTTATTCCTCTTTTTCGTTGTGCCGTGTCCCTTCATGACGTAAGCGATCATGGCTCTCCACAATTTCCTGTCGTTGTAGCTCTTAATAAATTTTAATTTTTTTTTGCTATTTCTCCTAAACCTAGTTCCGCCATCCATTTACACAAGCTGATTTCTTTTCTTCGTTGTGCTATGTCCCTTCATTACGGAAACGATCATAGCCCTCCATTGTGAATTCTTCATTTATATCAGGTATTTGTAGATTTTCAGCGGCACACATAGTGAATGACGACGTCCTGCTGTTCATGTAGCAGCAGAAAAGAATCTAGGCTACGGGAGGCAGGCCGAAGAAGCTCACCTACCTGTACTGCTTAAGGTTAACCAAAGGTACCGTGAGAATGTAGGCAGACCAGAGAGAGTCTTCTTCTTTATGCGACGTGCCCCCTCAGGACGTAGTCGATCATGGCTCTCCACAATTTTCTGTCCTTTGTAACTCTTTCTAAATAAATTTTGTCTTTTTGTTATCCATTTCCTCAAGGTGATTTTTCTTCTTCGCTGTGCTGTGCCCTTTTATGATGTAAGCGATCATGGCTCTCCACAATTTCCTGTCGTTTCTAGCTCTTAATAAATTTTGTTTTTTTGCTATTTCTCCTAAACCTTGTTCCGCCAGGCATTTACAGAAGCTGATTTCTATTCTTCCTTGTGATGTGTCCAGTCATAGTGAATGACGTCCTGCTGTAGCAACAGAAAATAATGTAAATTACATGAGACAGGTTAAAGGTCGCTTACCTGTAGCGTTTAAGGTTAGCCACGTGTACCGTGAAAATGGAGGCCTACTAAATGCTTGAATTTTAACATCTTCCAAAAACGTATATAGTTCGGCACCCTATTTTGGCGTAACAACTGATCAGAAAAAAATTGTACTATTTTTGAGTATATACGGTGTTCGAAATCAACCATGATATTAGGTTGACAACGATGTCTTCAAACTGTTTCGTAAGACTTAATAAATGTTCACAAACATGCAGAATACTTCGAAATAAGCACATTCCTCGATAGAACGTCTTCAACAGTAGCTTAGCACTCAAAAATCATTTTCTGTCGACTAGAAATTCCTAAAGTAGTGTTTTCAGATAATTAGCGCCGAGGAATACAAGTGATTCTTACTAGCAACCCAGAATTTGAACAGCCAATGGCTTAGTGGAAAGAACAATCCAGACTGTAAAAAAAACCCTACAAGAATGTTTTAAAACTATGATAACAAACACTTGGCTTTGCTGACCTTGTGCACGACGCCTGGTGAAGACAATTCATCTTTACCTGAAGCCAAGCTCAAGAACAATGCTAGAAAAAGAAGGAGGAGGAGGAGAAGAAAAAAAGAAAAAGAAGAAGAAGAAAAAGAAGAAGACGAAAGTAGTAAGATGAAGACAAAAATAGTAAGAAGTTCTCTTGAATTACCCACTCTAGACGTAGCTAAGTTTGAGCTGAACATGCGATAAACATTTTAATAATTTTCTGTTTGTATTATTATTATTATTATTATTTTTATTTCCTTTGATTTCTGATGTGTACTCATTTCTTTCCGGGTCCCACCAAGAGACCTAAGGTTAGAAATGGCGTCATGATATTTTCCACTGAGCAATTAAAAAATCACACATATTTTAAATAGATAAAGCCCTTCGTAAGGTGTGGGCTGTACTCGTGAGTTCACTGTTTTGTATTCCTTTAGGACATGGGCTACCAGGAATCCCTTTAACGAGTCTATTGGAATCTTCCCAATCAATTGGAGGGCTCCAACTACAACAGGAATTGTTGATCTTCCCATGTGCCATATTTTTGAGATTTCGATTTCAAGGAGAGTGACTCGGTGTGCTTTTTCGGGCTAACATTCTCAGCTGACATGAAGTGAAAAGACTATATTGAATCCATTGTTAGGTTAACAGCTAAGAAAGCTGGTTCACTGTGTCGTGCGAGACAATTTTTCTCGCTAGAACCTCTCTTACATATCAAAAAGTCTCTTCTAACAGTTTCTTCTCTTGCACTTCTCGCTTGTGGAACTCTCTTCTGGCTACATGATTTTAGGACAACTATCTATCTTGCATATTTATAAATCTAACATTTATCCTTGCTTTGAATATTGCTGCCACACCTGGTCTGGTGCTTCTGATATATATTTAGAGATTCTTGATAAAATCCAAAGAAGAATCTATCTTACATATTTATGAGTCTACCATTCATCCCTGCTTTGAATATTGCTACCACATCTGGTCTTGTGCTTCTGCTATATATTTAGAGATTCTTGATAAAATCCAAAGAAGAATCTATCTTACATATTTATAAGTCTACCATTCATCCTTGCTTTGAATATTGCTGCCATATCTGGTGCTTCTGCTATATATTTAGAGATTCTTGATAAAATCCAAAAAAGAATCTATGACATATTTATAAGTCTATCATTCATCCTTGCTTTGAATATTGCTGCCACATAGGGTCCGGTGTTCCTGCTATTTATTTAGAGATTCTTGATAAAATACAAAGGAGAGTCAGCAATATTATTAGTCTTGTTCTGGCGTCTCGATTTTTGTTTCCTCTGCCTTTTCTTTAAATACTTTCATGATAATTGTTTGAGATCTTCGTTATGGCACCAGGACTTTATGGATTTAAGTCCAGTACGAGATTGGTAACAAGGTCTGATCAATTTACAGTTGAATTGGCTAGATGCAACCATAAGTTCTATGCTAACAGTTTCTTTTCTCGCACTTATCGCTTGTGAAACTCTCTTCCCGTTCCATGCTTTTCGACCAACTTTGGTTTTCAGAAATTTAAATACAATGTCAATCGTTATCTACTGTCCTCCTGATTACTCTTCCATTGTTTTCGTTCTTTCATAATGGTTTCTGTTTTCTAATTCTTTTACACCCAATAACCACTTATGTCTTAGTGGCTTTAGTGCGTTACGTGAAGTAAATTTGATTAAATAGACCCAAAACAAAGTTCTCTTATTTATATTATTCGGACTATTGTCCTCATCTTTATCGCTATCTTTATTAAAACGTTTCGGCCGTTGTACGCTCCGTCCTTCTCGAGGTGGTTGGAATGTCGAACTGAACCCTTTATTTCACTCACTCGGGTAGACATTTCTAGTTCCACGTACCATGTTTAATGGATGTCAATTATAAGTTATCTCCTGTTGATTTCCCTCTGAAAGTTCTCCACTGTCTTAGACGGGTATTGAACTCACACTCTTTGCGCCCGGTCACTGGATCTAACTAACGCCTTTATCCACTATGCCATGTGTCCTGAAGAAGGCCGGTGCGTACAACGGCCGAAACGTTGTAATAAATATGGTGTCAAAGATGAGGACAATAGTCCGAATAATGTAAATAGTGTACATAATACCTCATTTCAGAAATATAGACAGATACTGAAAGACCGAAACGTTGTAATAAATATGGCGACGAAGATGTGGAAAATAGTCCGAATAAATTAAATAGTGTACATAATACCTCATCTGGGAAATATCGACCGATACCGAAGGTCCCAAACGTTGTAATAAATATGGCAACAAAGATGAGGACAATAGTCCGAATAATGTAAATAATGTACGTAATACCTCATCTGAGAAATATAGACAGATACTGAAAGGCCGAAACGTTGTAATAAATATGGCGTCAAAGATGAGGACAATAGTCCGAATAATGTAAATAATGTACATAAAACCTCATCTGGGAAATATATAGAGAAAGTTCTCTTAGAAGTGTAGTAAGAGAAATTGATAAGAAAATTCCTAAAAATTTATATACAGAAAGTTTAAAGAAGTAAGAGAAACTTCTGTAAGAACTTTTGTTTGTTTGCAGGATGGGTTCTTGACTAGTATTACAAAAATTCATAGCATGTTTAATGGAACAGGGTGTAACAAAACTTACCACATATATCGATCGGTTGATTTGAATATCAAGAATGAATGGAATTGGCTACCGTTGCAAAAAATATGCGTCTTAAAACAATGACGTAGTTTCCTACGAAAGCAACAATATATACTGTTTGCCAAACATTTGCCACCTTGAGTGGGTGTAGAGCGTGTGCTCAAAAGATAGCTAGAGATTCCACTTTGAAAGCGACAGATAAATTATTTCAACGAACGGACTAAGTGGGGTTAACAAAACAAAACAAAAAAATTAAAAAAGAAAAAAAGATGATCATTGTCCGTTTTGTTTAGAAAATCTATGCGAGTGTGTTCGGTCACTTACTTTTTTTTCGTGCGCCCCGCCAAAAATAAGAAAAGAAAGAAAAGAAAAAAAAAAAAAAAAAGAAGATCGTCTGACTCAGTGTTTCGGTATGTGAGATTAAACCAGGTAGGTTCTACAGGGCTAGGCAGGCAGAAAATGGTAAAAATGTAAAACAAAGCATAGCTATCGGGGTGTGGGAGGGATGCTGAACGATAATACAAATTAGAGAAAAATAAAAGAAAAACAGTATTTTGAAAAAAACCAAAAAAAAAACCAAAAAAAACTACAACAAATACGGTTTTCTTTTTTTTTTTTTTTTGGCCAGTATCCGGTCATTGCGCCATCTAGAGGGCAAAGTGGATGGAAGTCAGCAGAGTGATTCAGAATTAACATACTTCGAGAGGAAGGGTGACTGGAAGATGAGATGGCCGGGAGCGGGGGGGGGGTGATGAGGTGCAGCCGGATGATGATAAATGAAAACAGAATGTCAGGGAAAAAAAAAAATTCTGTTAAATGGTAATAGCAATTGTAATATTAGATGTTTCCTTATAAAGAAACATTTGGTATCCACTGACCGAGCAGCCATCAATACTGGAATGTGCAACAATAGTTACTGGACATGAGAAACCTATTTTATTTTGTTTGTTTTAAGAGAAAGATTTTATAAATTCCAACCGAAAACAGTACTGACTGCTCGGTCAATGAATGCCAAATGTTTCCTTATAGTGAAACGGCTAACATTACCACACACACGCACGCACGTATGCGCGCAAACACACACACATATATATGATAAAATATAATACATGGACTGATAATTGCGTTTAGCAGGCGACAGACTGTTGCCTCTAGTTGTCAACGTCAATGCCCGCTTGCATATATATATATATATATATATATATATATATATATATATATATATATATATATATATATATATATGTAGGAGAACGATCATTAGTATTACAGCGTTCACAACATTAATTTAAATTTAAAAATAGTGCTCAGTACACAAAGTAGAGTCGTAAATATTTATTTATCTTATGCAGTGTTGCATTAGAACATGCACATATCCACTACAAAATTGTATATTTTTGTTTCGACGTCAAAAAAGGGAAAACCTTTTTTAGACATTTCATCTGGTGGGGAATCACAGTGTTACTAAAAATGTCTTTTAAAACTGCATGAGATAAATAAATATTTCCTACTTTGTGTATTGAGCACTAAAAAATAGACAACACTTGTCTGTATTATCTAATGAGACATGTATGAATGAAAAAATGCTGCCTAAATACACATACACAATATATATATATATATATATATATATATATATATATATATATATATATATATATATGCTGAGATGCATTACTAGCTAGAGGGACAAAATAATAAACTCTTTGATCCTTTATTATTGTGTTTTATGTTGTTAATTTTTCTCCTTTTTTCTTTTTCTTCTTTTTTCCACTTCGAGTATTCTAAATGCCGTATTCTAAGGTCTAAATGCCTGGATATTTCATTTAACAGAAAAAATATACATAAAATTGTCTTCTCACACAAATGGAAAAAGGAAGTGACGTTTCACATACGGCTTGTCTACTAGCAGGATTGTTCATAACCATTTTCGATTCTCACCCGTCGAAGTGCAGTTGAAATGCCCTGAAACCAAGTTGCATCTTTGTAGTGAGTAAAATCGTTTTGTCTATATGATAAAATTATAATAAATAAATAATTATCGCTCTACTATCAGTATCGAGCCCTCTTTTGGATTAATGCTGGGAACGTTGGAATTTATATATTACTTTCATTCTCATCGCATCGGATATATATATATATATATATATATATATATATATATATATATATATATATATATATAATTGACTCTCCCGTCGGTTTCGACGTATGAGGACCTGAAAACTTAATTCATTCATATGGAGCAAAAGTAAGGATTGTGGGATGAGATCACTGTTAGATTGGCTGACCTTTTAGATCTTGCTCTCGCTTCTTGAAGCCGATTCAGACAAGTAGATTAAAAACTGATGAGTCCACTAAAATATGTTGATCTCCATTCTACCTGCTCCAAGGCTAAGCGCTCGAGGGTGTTATGAGGTACATTGACAGCTGACAAGTTGCTCTTCACCTTCTATCTTAACCATGGGCGTCCTACATTCCTGTAGCCCTGATCTAACTGGCTGTACATTGGATCTTGGGTATCCTGCCATCAGCCATTCTCAAGACATGACCAGTCCACCGTAACTGAGAGTGTATGAGAAAAGTCTCGATTCCGCCAATATTACATCTGTTAAACAGATCTACGTTAGATGTCCTATCTTGAAGGTTAACTCCACA
>OZ010609.1:17950208-17975208 GCA_963932145.1 Acanthosepion lycidas | reverse complement strand
AATGCAAGCATTACTGATAGAATAGGGCTATTATATGTATAATGGAAATGCATAGCTAATGATTTTACTATAGGAATGGATTGCAAATGAGAAAGAAAGGGATTGTCAGTGGTCATGAATGAATGCAAGCATTACTGATAGAATAGGGCTATTACATGTATAATGTAAATGCATTGCTAATGATTTTACTATAGGAATGCTTTGCAAATGAGAAAGAAAGGGATTGTCAGTGGTCAGGAATGAATGCAAGCATTACTGATATACTAGGGCGATTATATGTATAATGGAAATGCATTGCTAATCGTTTTACTATAAGAATGCATTGCAAATGAGGAAGAAAGAGATTGTCAGTGGTCAGGAATGAATGGAAGCATTACTGATAGAATAGGGCTATTATATGTATAATGGAAATGCATTGCTAATGATTTTACTATAGGAATACATTGCAAATGAGGAAGAAAGGGATTGTCATATATATATATATATATATATATATATATATATATATATATACGAAAACATCGTCTCTGCATTTAAGTCAAGATCGATACGAGAGACGAGGTATTTGGATGTGTGTGAGACGTTGAAGATGATCCTGTGTCATCTTGTAGAAACACGATACATCCATGTGGGTTGAAGTTATATGTCAAAGCAGAGGTTCTGGAGGATTTGATCTGTGTTTCGTATACATGACCGCTGTCTTACTCGCTCCTCGTGTGTGGGGGGTGTTGGTTTTGGACTTAACGTAAAAATCTTCCCATCGGCGAGCTACTTTCTGTCTATTCTGCGTCAACCAATGGCTGGATTTTGTACGAGAAAAATGTTCTAATCGCATCCGGGTTGAGCGGTGAGTGTCACATAAAACAATGTTCAGAACGTGTATTTACGCTCTAAATTTAGAACGCTACTTCTCCCCCGTTGAAAAAAAAAAAAAAAAATCTTGCAGAGCGTTTGATGACGAAAGGAATTAAAAGAATTTAAATTTTTATGGAGTATCAAAATTATTATCCTGTTTTTCATACGTTTAATTCCCAATATTATTTCATAGAATCGCCTAAAAACTGTTTATCACTGCACTTTATTATTATTATTATTATTTCCTTTGAATTCTGTCGTTTACACATTTCTTTCTGGGTCCCGCCTAGGGACCTAAGGTTAGAAATGGCATCATGACATTTTCCACTGGAAAAAAAATAACAGTGTAGGCTGTACTTGTCAGAACAAGTTTTTGTATCTCTTTGAGGTATTGACTTCCAGGAATCCCTTCAATTAGTCTATTGGAATCTTTTCCAACCAGTCCTAGGGTTCCAACTACAACGGGGATTGTTGATGTTCCTATGTGCCACATTTTTGAGATTTCGATTTCAAGGTCATTGTATTATTATTATTATTATTATTATTATTATTATTATTATTATTTACTTTGGCTTCTGGTGTGTACGCATTTCTTTCCGGGTCCCGACCAGAGACTTAAAGTTAGAAATGGCATCATGTCATTTTCCACTGAGCAGGTTTGAAAAAAAAAAACAACAAAAAAACGCACATATTTTACATATTTTACATAGATAAAGCTCTTCGTAAGCCGTGAGCTGTACTTGTGAGAACAACTTTTTGTATATCTTTAAGGCATGGGCTACCAGGGATTATTCCAATGAGTCTGTTGGAATATTTTCCAATCAATCTGAGGGCTCCAACTACAATTGGAATTGTTAATGTCCTCATGCGCCACATTTTTCAAGGCGGTCAGTTTTATTATTCTGTCTGGCCGTATTGTAAAGTCCCATAAAATTGTTTCTGGTCCTATTTCCCTAATAAGGGTCTGGGTGGTGTTCATCCCAATTTCTTGCAGTTTCCTTTCTGTAAGTGTTGCAGATTTTCCAGTGTATATTATTATTATTATTATTATTATTATTATTATTATTTGTGTATGTTATGTTTCCTGCTTTTTATCCTGTAGAGTCAGGTTCAAACTATGGTCTTTAGGCCCTATAGGCGAATTGTCATTTAATTGATATCACTTTTCTTAGTATATGGGATGTTCCTAGTAGGGTGATCTTCTGGGTAACTTGTATGTTGATGTCACCTGGGACACTTAGTAAATTATTATTATTATTATTATTATTATTATTATTATTATTATTGTTTGTATGTTATGTTTCCCGCTTTGTATCCTGTAGAGCCGGGTCCAAACTATGGCCCTTAGGACTTGTAAGAGAATTTCCCTTTAATTGATAGCAAATTTCTTAGTACATGGGATGTTACTAGTAGGGTGATCTGGGTAACTTGTATGTTGTTGTTACGTGGAGTACTGCTAGTAAAATTGTCATTTCCTTTTCTCTCGAGGCTTAGAGCTCCGATTACGATTGGTACAGACTCCCCACATCTTGTTAATTTCTTAAATTAATGATTGAATAAACCCATGGCGACAATAAAACACCCGTAGAAATGGCCCCCTTTTCTTATCTTGGAATTTTTGAGCTTAACGACTTTAACGAAATATTGTAATAACAATCATAAATATGAATGCTGTTCGTTATTTCAAGAAGTAAGGGGGTACAAATGAAAAGATTTGAAATTTACATTTTCCATTTCTTTCTTTCTTTCTTTTTTTCTTTCTTTCTTTCTTTCTAAATCTCTTCATACTTTTACATCCCCCTTTTTCAGTGTTGATAACTCTTTCCTTTTTCTTTTTTCTCTTTTCTTTCTTTCTTTCTTTCTTTCTTTCTTTCTTTCTTTCTTTCTTTCTAAATCTCTTCATACTTTTACATCCCCCTTTTTCAGTGTTGATAACTCTTTCCTTTTTCTTTCTTCTCTTTTCTTTTTTTCTTTCTTTCTTTCTTTCTTTCTTTCTTTCTTTCTTTCTTTCTTTCTTTTGAAGCAAGTAGTGTCACTGATATGACTTTTCCGTCTTTTCACGCGATCAAATCAGAATAGTCCATTATTATGAGGTATTGACAGAACATAACGTTTGGGCTAATTATTTACTGTGTAACCCGGATATAAGAGACCCGGATATAAGAGAAACACGGATATAACAGAGATTTTCTCTGGTCCCAAAGTAGAGCCTGTGTTAATGTATATAAAATAGACCAAACCCGGATATAAGATACTTCTTCTCCGGTCCCGACAACTCTCTTATATCCGGGTTACACTGTATTTACGGAGTAGTCCATTATTCATGAGGTATTGGGAGGGTGAAACGTACGTACGTTCTAAGGAGCTAAAGGAAGGACAAATAGAATGATAAGAAGATTATTATTATTTAAATATTATATCGTTACAAATAATATTATATCGTTCTATATTATATCCAGTTTTCATCCCTGCTGTTCCCTCTTTTTTAAACAATATTCACCGTTCTCTTGATGGTTCTTGAATGGACTTTGAAGATGGAAGCCAGAGTATGAATGTACCATTACTTTAGGCTTGAATGATCTTTTTCCTCTCACTATTGCTCAGTTGAGAAGACGAAGTGGGGATGACACAAAACGATTTTAATCTGTTCGCTTTCTAGCTGAATAACTCAAAGGGTTTTTCAGTGATTCTTACGACAAGATGGCTGAACGTCTTATGTGAAAAACTGGAAAAAGGGAACTCATTTAGTTTAGTGGTGTTTTAGATATTAAACATTTTGTGGGATGGATAATTATCGCATGCTGTTATACGATTTGGGTAATTTCCTGTTACACCCGGTATATATATATATATATATATATATATATATATATATATATATATATATATATATATATATATATTTCAATTAAAAGGTGAAATTATAATTATATTTCTTACAAAAAACAAATATAGAGGTTAATGATTTAAATGGCGAAAGCTTGTAAAAAATTATAAAGACCTTATGCAACTGGAATTTATAAACGGGGATTATATCATTCATATACAGGTTCGGGGTTGATGTATCTTATTTATATTGTTTGCGACGATGTATTCTCGCCATTTAAATCATTAACCTCTATATTTGTTTTTTGTATGAATGATTCATGAATTTATATATATATAGGCTCCTTAGGATTATCTTATTTTATATATATATATATATATATATATATATATATATATATATATATATATATATATATATATAAGATAATCCTAAGGAGCCAGGCAAACCTACCTACTGTTCCATAATTTTTCTTTTCAGCCAGCATCGCCCTGAAGATCCGTTTAAGTGAAACCTAGGTAGGTTTGCCTGGGTTTTTAGGATTATCTGAGGATTATCTGAGGTTTTGCTCTACTTAGTGTATTGAGGACTTTACGTCGTTGTCTTTTTACTCGTTTTGGGTTTTTTTTTTCTTTGGGCTTGGAGCTTAAACACTGGACGATTGTTTTCACCTTGGTTTCTTCTGTTTTTATTCCCCATTTTTCCTTGGGTACTGATTTGTTCTATTGCAAGTTGAGCTATCCGAGGTTTTTCCAAGCGAGTACCACCATTTATAATATATATATATATATATATATATATATATATATATATATATATATATATATATATATATATATATAAAGTGTAGAAGAACGAACAGTAAGATTATAGCGTTCAGGACATCAATTTTAAAACAGTGCTCAATTCCCAAAGTAGGGCCGTATATATTTATATTAGAACATGCAAAATGAAAATTATGAAATTTTCCAAAGAACGGAAGTAGATGATATTTGCTTCGATAACTGTATTTCTGATGAAACGTTTAAAAAAGGTTTTCCCTTTCTTTGATGTTGAAAAAAAATGTACAGTTTTGTACTGGATATGTAACACTGCATAACATACATACATACATAAATACATACATACATACATATATATATATATATATATATATATATATATATATATATATATAATTAAAGACAACAGAACTCTTCGGCTTGATGATTTTTTTCTCAGTGTTTTCTTGCTTCCTCGCAAGTTTCTTAATGTTTGGGTCCATGTTTTTAAAGAAAGATCCCAGTTGCCGTGCACTTTCGGTTGCACTTAACCGTCATCATGCCGTTTGTTTTGGTTTGGAAATATGTTTATTGGTTGTTTTAATTTTATAGATAATATTAGACGATATTTTGGGGTTAGTTCATGATTGATAAGGAGGGGATTCAGGTTTTTTTTTATTAGAGGATTAGTTATTAAATATGATTAATATGTTTCTGCTAGAATATATATATATATTTGTGTGTGTGTAATAATGCATGTTTCATTAAATAATATAGACAACTTTTGTCTATTTGTTTTAAGTAAATTCCTTTCATATTGTCTCATGAGTTTAATAACATTATCATTGAAAGACGAAAGAAAATCACCATATTTATACATGTTTTTTTAATCCTATCTAAGCTTTCAGCTTTCATATGCCATTATGAAAGATGACAATTACATTTCAATATCTTAAACAATAGACGGACAAAACAATGATGATAGTCTGTTTTTGTTGCATGAAAGATTTCCAAGCAACGAGAAACTCGTGTATACGAGACGGGGAAGCGAAAATCGCGCCGCAGCTCGTGACGTCACATATGACCACGCGAGCGTGAGAGGGAAGTATTAAGTATGTGAAGCCGTTGATATAAACTAATGGCTTCTGTTATCAATTATAGGCATTTAAGAATATTTGTGGAGATTTCATAGTTTATTTTGTTCAGGTTAGATTTCAGCTGTTTTATGAATATAGCTTCAAGAATATTTAGTTTTTCTTTATTGTTTCCATGTTTAATTATAGTTGTCTGTATATATATATATATATATATATATATATATATATATATATATATATATATATATATAAATATTTAAATAAGTTTTTTGTAGTACAAAATTTAAGGATAGCTAGGAATAAGCATAATTTATATGCTATTTTAATATATATTTTCAAAGCTAAAAAACAACCGGTTTCGTCCCAGCCCTATCAAAAAAATAAACGTGTAATTGATATTAATGATAACCAATGGAGCGGGAGAAAAAAACGAATTTCAAGAAAGCTAGAGTCTAATAACATTCATACCCAGTAAGCATTCCCTCTGTTCATAGAGGGAAGGCCCATGGTATCTGATACACAAGGACTCTAGAACCTTGAGGTGATATGAAGAGTAGGACCTTGATAAAACAGAAAAACGGCCCACCCTAAAATCAAAGACACAATTCCTACTATTTATAACCTGCTCTGCAATAGAAGAGCAAGAAGTATTAGCTAGTTGGCTTTTCCTGGCATCCGGATTCAAAATCATGCGGGGTAAGTGTCGCTTTATTCTCAAATCCAAACGTTGAGACGTCCTCCATATATATATATATAAGGGGACACTGAGGTGAACATCAAGCAGCGGCAACCCACTTCATTCTTCAACGCAAACTTCAGGCCATTTGAGTTGTGTTTTTGCTAGGCTATTTATATATGCTGGTTAGTGGTGCATTATGGGTAGCATGGTCTATTATATTATCTTGACGGTCATTGGGTGGGTCGTAATGGTTATGTTTCAACTTATCCTAGAGCCTATTGAGTAGAAATAATTGCCTATCCAAATGCACTTATTTGTAAGTAGTGTACGGTTGTTTGTTAACTTTTTACTCCTTATTTATTGCTGGTTATTAATCCATTTGTTTAGGGGTGCATTCGTAGTTTGTTGATTTATTAATTGACTTTGTTTACTTATTTATTTAGATTTGGGGAGGGTGAGTTATTTTATTCTTTTGGTTTAATGTATTGTAGCAATATGTCAATATATATGACCATTTGTAGATGTCTGTTATTAAAATGAGCAAACGATTTATATTTAACGTAAAATATCACAAAATATGAAACACAAGAAGGAATAAAAACGGTTTTATAACATCGGCATTTATATTTATTTTTGGGTGTACATGAGTAGAGGTTTTGGTGTTATGTCCGTTTGACTGAATAATTTTTTTTTATCTGAGCTCACAAAAGTTGAATGAATTATAAAGCTGAAAAATGCTGAATAAACTGTAGCTTTAAAAAAGTATTTCAAAGAGAAAAGTTCTTGTTGCTTGTTATGTACTTTGGAAAATTTCGTACGTACGTGCATGTGTGAATATGCTTTTAACGTCTGACCACCCTAGGGTCGAGACGGGATCCTTTTTACAACTACATCTTGTAGCGAGAAGAGAGAGAGTGAGAGAGAGAGAGAGAGAGAGAGAGAGAGAGAGAGAGAGAGAGAGAGAGAGAGAGAGAGCGAGCTTGTGTCTGCTATTTATATTAATGTAAACATGTGACAGGCTCACAGAAATTTGTCGGGAAAACGTGACTTATGTTATTCTTTTAGTTTAATTCTACACATGAATGATTCATCGTCCATTGCACAACAACTGCAAAATCATTCCTGTCGACGTTCACAATTTAAAAGAATATTAGTCGACAATACCTTCACAAAGAACGTAATAAGCAGAAACTACAAATTCTTGAAGCTATCTTTATTCAAAAATTAAAATCAACACTTAAAATTAATTATGATTATTTTACAGATGTTCTTAAATACTTATAGCATATAGTTCTTTAGAAATATCTATGTTAAAACCAAACAGTTTTTTAAAAACAAGCAAACTATAACCTTCTAACAAGAATTTAATTTTTGAACAAGTTACCTCCCTTATATAAAAAATTTTTGCAACATGGAAAAATTTAAAAATCACTGTTTGTGATTTTGTGCACGACCGGAATTGTTAACAATTTAACCACAAAAGCAAAGATTTATTTCCAACACAATCATTTGTCTTAGCCATCATAATCCCGAAGATGATATGAATATATCAAAAGTACTCGGAAAAATAAAAATGAATTGAACGGGATGTCTACATTAGGCCCCTATCAGAGGCATGTACTAAAAAGATTAGAAACTAAGGAAATGTATCTATGATTTAGCAGATGAATCATTGCAATAACAAAAATTAAAAACACCTATGTTAAGACTCAAAGATATCTAAGATTGATCCAGCAATATTTTATTGGTCTGACTAGCGCCTGTATGGAATAGTTCCCGTGTACGTTGATGATTTTTTATGGGCAGGAAGTGATAGATTCCAAAAGGACTCAAAAATCAGAAGAATATTTGAAGTTGTAGATGTCTGTTTATCAACATGACCACACAATTTATATTTAACGCAAAATACCACAAAATATGAAACAACAAGAAGGAATAAAAAACGGTTTTATAACAACATTTATATTTATTTTTTATGTCAATATGTACATCCGTAGAGTTTACTATTTTGTTGGTGTTATTTCCCTTTGACTGAATTAAAGTTTTACTGATGAAATTGAAAGATTTTTATCTGAGCTCACAAAAATTGAATAAATTATAAAGCTGAGAAATGCTGTATAAACTTTTAACTTTAGAAGAGTATTTTGAAGAGAAAAGTTCTTGTTTGGAAATGTTTTATATGTTTGTAATGTAGTTTGGAAAATTTCGTATGTACGTGCATGCGTGAATATGCTTTTAACGTCTGCCGCATATGGTCGAGACGGGATCCTTTAAGGTTACATCTTCGCAGGAAAAGAGAAGAGAGAAAACAGGGTGAACATGTTCGTGTCTGCTATTTCTAATTAATGTACCCACGTGATAGGCTCCCAGGAGCATGGCGGGAAAACTTGACTTGGTCAGGCGCTGAAAAATTATTTGTACGTCGGCGGATTGCAACGCCCACTTGTGTGTCTATTGACCAATTATAAGCTGATATTTCCTGAAAATTTTTATGAAGCTGGGTAAACTCTTTGATCCACTTTTTGCACAGATTTGTACAAAATTCAACATTGATAAGAAAGTGGTAGCGGGATGCTAAAGTATTAGCTTTGACTAACGTATATTACATTATCTGCAGTATCTATCTATATTTCTGAGATGAGAAGCAAAATTGTCCTTTATTATGCTTTGAAATGATTAAAGATATCCTACTGGAATTCTCCCAGGTTTTTTCTAACACTATTGGATTCTACTTCGAATGTACGTTCGAGCATAAAACAGACTCTCATCGCATTATATACAACGCAGATAATGTACACGATTTACATTATTCGGACTATTGTCCTCATGTTTGTCGCCATATTTATTACAACGTTTCGGCCATTGTACGCTCCGGCCTTCTTCAGGTGGTTGGAATGCTCTATTCGATATATGAGGGTCAAGCAGCTCAGTTCCTAGGAACCGACAGCCTAGACACCAGCACATATGATTTGATTATAGCGGTGAAGGCTTTGTGCAGACCCAACAAAACTTTTTGAAGGGCCGAATACAGGGATCTGGTGCGCTACGTGCCACAAGGTCCCCAAATAACCCTCCGCAGATTTTGAATTCAGAGTTGTCCTTCTCCTAGACCAGTTGCCATCCAAGGCTATAGAACCCTGCTATTTACCCATAGTTGGAGGGAAAAGACGACGATTCATACCTTTCCCAAGGGTACTAACACGTAAGTGAATGTAATGGATTCGACTAGACCAATTCGACTGCACCAATTGTACGGCAAAAAATCCCAATTTATATATATATATATATATATATATATATATATATATTTGTTCAACAGCCACAGAGCCAATCTTTTGTTAATAGTTATGTAATCGATTTGGTTTTTACTTTCTCCTTCTGGGCTTCTCCATGTCCATATATGTCTTGGGTGTTCTTGAAATCAGGTTTTGGCTACTACATGATGAACCGCCCTGCACAACTGAACCCATGAAAAGGACTAATTCATACAGAAACTCCGGAGTCGAGGTGCTGAATATAATATCTATCAAGTAATTGACAAATTTTATATTTGTATTAATCTTATTAACACTTTATCTCTGATATTGGGCACTTTATTGCAAAGACAGCTTGCCTTAAATGTTCTTTCTTTCTTTCAGATTCTCACTGACTGACAGCATTTCTGGTATATATATATATAAATGTATATGTAGATACACATGTACATACATACACACACATATTTTTCTGTATGGATACTGTATATCCACCGTATGTATTAACTCAGACACACACTCATACTCACACAGAGGCACTAGAATAGAATTTACTGTCAATAACTTATTTTCGAATTGCGCTTCCCATGATGAAATCCAACTTGTGGGGCATGCGCATTGGGAACCATTGGTTTAGCCTATTCAAGACTGTTTAGATTTGAAGACTACCGTCATTAACTTGGAAGATGCATTGGCATCACGATGTCTAACGTCTTTTATCCAAGGAATTAGAAAAGAAAATAAGTTTGGCACTTTGGGCATTCTTAGATTTAAAGATCGCTAAAAGAGTTTAATGGGAGAGTAATAAGTGAATACTAAATGAAAGTAAGAACTAGATAATATCCCTAGATATGAGCAGTGGAACGAGAACAGTCTCTCCCGTAGATTAAATAAAGTGTTCAGTTCAGAATCCCTTGTAGATTACCTAGATCGATATACACCTGAGGAAGGCGAGCAAAAACTGAATACTAAATGAAAATAAGAACTAGACGAGATATCCCAAGATATGAGCAGTGGAACGAGAACAGTCTATCCCCAGAGATTAAATAAAGGCTTCAGTTCAGAATTCCTTGTAAATTACCTAGATCAATATAGACTTGTGGATGGCTGGAGGGCGCAGTAATGGCTGAAACGTTGTGAAAACTTGAAATAAAGTTGAGGACAATAGTCCGACTATAAGTAGTGTAATATTACTAAGAGCGACAAAGGAGATGTGGGGGAGCCACGGTCTGAAGGGACACGGCACACGGAAGGCGAATAGTTAGAGTTTACTCACGAAAAGCGTAAAGACAATCTTTTTTTTGAAGAGGTCACTTTTGTAGCTGCTCTATCGAATGGGAACACTATAAATAATTAATGCATGAAGTATCACGTAAAAGATTATTTTGTTTCATGGGTGTGTGGTTTCATTGTAACCAGAATCGAATTGATCGAATATCAAGACGAAATTGAATATTCTATCTTTTATTGTCATCACACGAAAAATCGTCTAAACATCTGATATCAAATGCGAAATTCTTGATAAAATGAAAAAAAAAAAAAAAAATCGAGCTTCAAGATAATGACTATAAATGAAATCATCTCTCAACTTGGTATTTACGCTGATGACACAACCATTTATTCCTGTCTCGATAGTTAGTCTGATCAGTTTGATAAGGACAAATTGGCTGCTGATCTAAAAAAAGACCTACAGTCTGTTGTTAACTGGGGCAAACAATGGCTTCCAAAACGAAACTGCTCTCTATTAATCATCCGAGAAACAACTTTTTGCCTTCCATCATTATGTCTGATGCTAACCTCCAGGAAAGTGACTTGTTGCACCTTCTTGGGCTAACATTCTGGGCTTTCATGAAGTAGAAAGACTACAGTGAATCCATTGCTAGGTTTTCTGCTAAGAAAGTTGGTTCGCTGTATCGTGCAAAACAATTTTTTTTCTCCAGAATCCATCATACATATCTATAATTCTATCGGTAAAGGTGTCAATCTAGATCATTCGAAATAGAAAAGCAGATATGATAGGGCAAGAAAAGTGAAAACTTGGAAATTTTGCAAAAGATTCGGGTTACATCATGCGGGAAAATGGAAATATATAGAAAACAACCAGAAAAGAAAAAAAAAATGAAATATTCTACAATTTTGGGTCCCTTACGACACCTAACTTCTAGGTAAAGAAAACATAAGGAAAGCCTATTATATTGTGAGTGTGGAATACTGACAAAAGAACGGAAAGGAAAATAAGACGAAGAGAAAACGTCAAGACCTCGCCCGAGAGCAGCTTAAGAAGTGAAACATGGAAATAAGTGCTTGGTGTTAATTTTATTTTCAGAATGTCTCAAGCACACCAAAATACAACTAAACATGTCATGTAAAATGTAGATGTTTTTGCCGTATTGTCTGGTCTTTTGTAGGCTAACTCCCACTGCTTCCTTCTTTCGTATATTGCATATTTATAGTTTCTCAAATCTCGTGGTCGCCGTGATTTTGCGTTAATTTGTCAGCATAAAAATAATATGGCTTCCCCACGAGATCCTTTTTACGTACGGACGTCCATGAGGTAAGTTTTTTTTTCTTCCTTTTTTTCCAAGCTACATAAAATGAGGAATTCTTAACAAAATAAAAACAATTGAGGTTCCAGTGTATGACTATAAATGTAATAGATTAGTAACCATCCGTTTATATCACGAGAAGCGCAGGCCTGGGACATGTTATATAAAGACCGTCCGCTGTCCATCTAAAAAAAACCCGCCTACTTTCAGATGTACCAACAAGACTTAAAGGAATACAGGTCACTATATTTGAGGACGGCTTGACTGCAGGAGTTGCCGGAAAATTGTCAGTGTTCACACCTGACCGTCTTTGAGTTTCCACTCCGATTTTTCTGTTTGGATTTATTTCTATAGCCTTTTCAGTATCTGGATATGACCGTACGGCAGCGGAGGTTTGAAATGGACTGCCTTCCCGGGCTGTCGAGTTCCAACTACCCAAAGTAGCTGGTTATGAGGCGCCAGTTGTCAGCCTTCACCCATTCTCCGGCTTGGAACTGGACTTAGTTGTCACAGGACATTTGAGACGAGTGCCACGGAAGCATTTTAAAGATAGTGGGAGCTTGTCTTTGTTGTTTTTATCAGGTTTCAGGTCTTGTGTCCTCCGGGCTTCATCAGGGGTATATCGATTCGGGTAACCTACAAGAAATTTCGAACTGAACCCTTTATTTGATGAACGGGCGTAGACTCTTCACCTTCCACTGGCCATGTCTAGGGGAGGTAACTTGTCTAGTTCTAATTTTTTAATTCGCAGCGGACGTTTGAAATGTCGAGCACCAACTACACAAAGTAGCTGGTTATCTATTGTCCTCCTGATAACTCTTTCTTTTTCACGCTCATTATTAATATTTCTGTTCCTAATTCTTTCACACCCAGTAACCCCTTGTGTCTTAGTGGCTTTACTGCCTTGCTTGTGGAACTCCCTTCCAGCTCCATGTTGTCAGCTATTACCCATTTTTCGGCTTGAAACTGGACTTAGCTGTCACAGGGCATTTCTGACGAGTGCCACGGAAGTATTTTAAAGATAATGGGAGCTTGTCTCCACTATTAACCCCGACTATGAAAACGTTTGGCGAATATAGAATCCAGCAATTTTATGCAGTTAAATGTTTGAACAGGACCAGTACCTTGTTGCAAAGCTTCATCATGCGAACAAATAGAAACACGTAGAAAAAATGCAATAGAAAAAAAGGGAAGATTAATCAATAGGGTTATAGTGGAACACACCTATTCTATGGTTAATAGATTCTCCCATCTATAATAAGTAGGAGTAGTAATAGTTGCTGAGTCGCTCAGTGAGTTGGTCCGAGTTCAGTCTGAAGTCGGACGACCGGTTGAACTGTCTGCCTTTGGGCGGGGAGGAACCCAAACAAGGCTACGCCGAAGGGCGGAGTCTCTTTCGGGTTCAAAGTGCATATTTTTGGCCGAGCCTACGGGCTCGGAGATCCCACGTTAAACCGGCCTTGTGCTACATGATGCCCTCGTAGGGGGGGGGGTGACTAAATACTCTCAGTGAGTTGGTCTGACTTCAGTTTAAAGTCGGACGACCGGCTGACCCGTTGAACTCTCTGCCTTCGAGCGGGGAGGAACCCGAACGAGCCTACGCCGAAGGGCGGACTCTCTTTCGTAAACCGACCCTGAACCCGTTTATACGGGTTCAAAGGGCATATTTTTGGCCGAGCCCACGGGCTCAGAGATTCCACGGAGTCGGAGATCCCACGTTAAACCGGCCTTGTGCCATATGATGCCCTCGTGGGGGGGTGACTAAATACCGCTCAATGAGTTGGTCAGTCAGTCGATGTCGGACGACCGTTAGTGGGATATTAAAGTATCAGCCACCCCAACTAGATTATTGCGTCATTACCTATTATATCAAGTTCCTAACGTTTTGTACGTCGAACCTATTCTAGGACTGACTTACAAGCCTCCACTGTGAAACCACTACATAACAAATAGTGATGTTGAGATCTCAGCCGATCTCCTTATCTAGGCAACTAGAACTTAAAGATAGTCGATCAAATTGTGGGCGGTGACTGTGTTTCGAAGTGCCAAATAGTACAAAGAATCAACAGCCTGGCAGCAGGTGTCGAATCAAAGAAAGAATCACAATACCAAACTATTTTTATGCCATTTCTAGAAGAAAATACGCGACTTTGCGATACCTATGTACTCCCCAAGGAAAGTGAGACAACTTACACATTATTTTCTGTCCGATAAGGAAAGAAGACTTGTAGAATTAGACACTCATAAGTCATCTTGAAGGAAAGATGGAGAGGGAAAAGCAGCAAATAACCTCCCATGTTGGTCTTTGAAAATGTTTAACAGAACAGGGACTGCGATGGACAGCAAAAACATAAACGCTACTAAGAGCTACAATGTATAGGAAGGTATGGAGACCCATAATCGCTGACGTCTTGTATGTGCACGTTATATTGTAGAAGAACTTAGGTTGGTGTTGTCTCTCAGTAAATAATATTGTTAAATTATTTACACTATTTACTGCTGACTTATTGTCTTTATCTTTGTTGTTTTTATGACGTTTCAGGTCTTGTGTCTTCCGGGCTTCTTCAGGTGTATATCGATCCGAGTAACCTGCAAGAAATTTCGAACTGAACCCTTTATTTAATGAACGGGCGTAGACTCTTCACGTTCCACTGGCCATGTCTAGGGGAGATAACTCGTCCAGTTCTAATTTTAAATCTGCTCAGTTATTGCTCTTCCCGTGTTGACTGAGTTCAAGTCCACACTACCTAGCCCGAGGATTGAATTTCTTTCTGCTTGTGTAGATATGGGACACTGGTTAGCCCAACTTCTCCCTTTCTCTAATCTCTATCAAACATCGTGGCATCATGATACATTTTGTAAAGATATCTGATGAGGGAGCAGAGAGTAGGGAGAAGTAGATTCATGCTTTCCTAGGGTATTGGTTATGCTTTGAACTTTGTTTACAGGTTCCTGCACTTCCAAAGCTGGGCATAATTAATATTAAAACTCATGATTTCAAGTTAATCCAGACTGGCGTAAAACAATCTTCCTGCCTAAAATCATCCTATTTAGTTTTGTACGTAACCACACTTAGTGAATATAAAAATGAAAAAAAGGACGCATAATACTAATTTTCAAAGTTGTACTTCTTCCTTTGTAGGAGTAACATAACATTATCTTCATCAGAGTTCGCCAGGTGTATATCGATTCGGGTAACTGAAAATTCCGAACTGAACCCTTTATTTAATCAACGGGTGTAGATCTTCACGTTCCACTGGGCATGTCTAGGGGAGATAACTCATCTATTTTTTATTTTTAGTACTGTTCAGTTATTACTCGTTCCGTGTCCACTGGGACCTTAGGCTATTATCCTAGTAGATTAAAACGTTGTTTCGTGAATTTCGTGACAATAATTGTGAGTTCAGTCTCTGGGCCAGGTAGTGTCTACTTGGACGGGTCGAGCAATAGCTGAGAGGTACCAAAAACTGAGAACAAGGCGTGATATCCCTAGACATGCGCAGTAGAGCGAAAATCATTCAGTTCAAAATTCTGTGTAAGTTACCCGGATCGACATGCACCTGATGAAGGCAGGAGGGTGGAAGAGCCGAAACGTTGTGACAACAACAACAAAGATGAGGACAATAGCCCACATGTAATGCAAATAATCGCACAGTATTATATATTATTTGCTGAGAGACAACACCAAATTAACTTCTTCATCTATGCACCATGTAAATTCAAGACGTGGACGATTATGGCCCTCCACAAATTCATATAATTTGTAGCTCTTAGTAAGGTTTGTGTTTTCGCTATCCTTCGCAGTATCTGTTCTTGTAATCATTTTCAAAAGCCCACTAGGTAGTTTATTCGCTGCTTTCCCCTGTCCGTCTTTCCTTCAATATGACTTGTGAGTGTTATATTCTCCAAGATATCTTTCCTCATGATTTGTTCCAGACATTTTGAGGTTCTCTTCCTGATTCTAAGTGAAAACGTTTTTTTTTTTCATTTTCGGAACAGCTTCCTCGTTACTGACATGTTTAGTCCATGGTATTCTCACTATGTTTCTGTAGAATTATATTTTTATTGCCTTAAGTTCTTTCTTAACCTATGAGGAGATTGGACAGCATTTATTGCCATGCAAGAGGAATTATATTACATAACAGTTGAATACACTTTTCTTTATGTTGCTTCAAGTCTCTTCTTCATCTGTGAGGAGATTGTCCAGCATTCACTGCAATATAGGAGGACTGATATTACGTAACAGTTCAGTACTCTTTACTTTGTTTTTGTTGTTTCAAGTCTCTTCTTCATCTGTGAAGAGATTGTTCAGTATTCACTGCCATATAGGAGGGCTGATATTACATAAGAGTTAAGCTATCTTTGTTTCTGTTGCTTCAAGTCTCTTCTTCATCTGTGAGGAGATTGTCCAGCATTCATTGCCATATAGAAAGACTGGGATTACATAACAGTTCAGCTCTCTTTTCTTTGTTTCTGTTGCTTCAAGTCTCTTCTTCATCTTTGAGGAGATTGTCCAGCATTCACTGCCATATAGGAGGACTGATATTACATAACAGTTCAACTCTCTTTTCTTTGTTTCTGTTGCTTCAAGTCTCTTCTTCATCTGTGAGGAGATTGTCCAGCATTCACTGCCATATAGGAGGACTGATATTACATAACAGTTAAGATCTGTTTTCTTTGTTTCTGTTGCTTCAAGTCTCTTCTTCATCTGTGAGGAGATTGTCCACCATTCACTGTCATATATGAGGACTGATATTACATAACAGTTCAGCTCTCTTTTCTTTCTTTCTGTTGCTTCAAGTCTCTTCTTCATCTCTGAGGAGTTTGTCCAGTATTCACTGTCATATATGAGGACTGATATTACATAACAGTTCAGCTCTCTTTTCTTTCTTTCTGTTGCTTCAAGTCTCTTCTTCATCTGTGAGGAGATTGTCCACCATTCACTGTCATATATGAGGACTGATATTACATAACAGTTCAGCTCTCTTTTCTTTCTTTCTGTTGCTTCAAGTCTCTTCTTCATCTCTGAGGAGTTTGTCCAGTATTCACTGTCATATTGGAGGGCCGATATTACATAACAGTTCAGCTCTCTTTTCTTTGTATTTAGTGAGATTTTCCTATTTCTTAATAATATGCTTAGATTTTGGAAGGTAACTTTCACTATTCCAATGCACTTCACAGATATTTACATGTTCGCATTTCTTTGCTTTTGGTATCTTCAATTCATAGTTCCGATCTTGGAGTACAACACAGCTGACAACAATAAATAGTGTGTCCTTTATTTTCGCTTTTATTAACGACTTTCTTTAGGAGAATCTCTAGTTATCTTTCCCTGTCAGTTGTCAACGTTGTTTCTTCTGAATAAAAACACTCTTTAAGTAGAAGCAATCTACAATTTATCAAACAAGGTTTTGCAGTCGTTTGCTAGAACAAACGAACTGACTTGGCAGTCCCGATCTAATCTTCTGTTTTATTGTCGTGTCTCTTTAGAACGTTGGCGATCATGGCTCTCCACAATTTCCTGTCCTTCTTAGCTCTTAATAAATTTTGTCTTTTTATTATGTTGTCTTAAAAAACTTGTTTCTCCATCCATTTACACTAGTTCATTCTTCTTCTATGCGCCATGAAACTTCAGGACATTAGTGATCATGGCTCTCCACAATTTCCTCTCCTTCGTAGCTCTTAATAAATTTTGTATTTTTACTCCTCCTCTTTTTCTTCCTTCAATTTTCAATTTTCTTTTATTTTATTCATTTATTCTATTTTTTAATATTAATATATATCTATATATGGATGTGTTTACTATTTACATTTAGTCCTGTCACTGGATCTATCCCAAAAGAAACAAAAGAGTTGTGAGTTCAATACCTGGTTAAGGCAGTGGAGAATTCGGAGAGGTGAATTAACAGGAGATAACTGATAACTGACATCCATTAGACATGGCACGTGGAACTAGAACAGTCTAACCCAGTGAGCGAAATAAAGGGTTCAGTTCGACATTCCAACCACCTGAATAAGGTCGGAACGTACAACGGCCGAAACGTTGTAATAAATATGGCGACAAAGATGAGGACAATAGTCCGAATAATGTAAATAGTATACATAATACCACATCTCAGGAATATAGACAGATACTGAATGGCCGAAACGTTGTAATAAATATGGCGACAAAGATGAGGACAATAGTCCGAATAATGTAAATAGTGGACATAATATCTCATCTCAGAAATATAGACTTCAAAATATATTTGGTTGGATTGATGTGAGTTTGTGACTCTGGATTTCACGATTTTGCGATCGTCAGACAAACTGATTAATTTTGAAAAATATTGGATTTCTGTAGATTGCTTGTATTGGTGTTATTATTATTATTTAAAAAAAATAATAAGTTTGTCTGAAGATCGCATAAACGTGAAACCCAGGGTTACAAACTCACATTAATCCAACCAAATATGTTAGTTCTATCTCTGATATTGAACGCTTTTTATTAAGTACCGCGTATATAATATATAAATAATATATATATATATATATATATATATATATATATATATATATATATATATGTTTATATTTATATACACACACCTTTCCAACACACACACACATATATATATATATATATATATATATATAATTATTTATTCGAAAATTATAAAATAAATATGTTATAAAATCACTACAAAAATTGCCATTGTGTTTCAACACTTCTGGTGTCTTATCAAGTGATGGTGTTGAATGTAGAATATATATATATATACATACATATATATATATATATATATATATATATATATATATATATATATATATATATATATATATGTGTGTGTGTGTGTGTGTGTGTGTGTGTGTGTGTGGTTGACTCTCCCGTATTATTCGGCGTATGAGGGTCAAGCAGCTCAGTTCCTAGGGACCGACATGAGATTTGAATATAGTGGTGAAGGCTTTGTGTAGACCCAACCACACAGAAACCAACGGAATACAGAGACTTGGTGCACTACGAGCCGAAAGGTACACAAACAACCATCTGCAAGTTCTGAATTTAGAGTTGTCCTTCTTCTGGACCAGTTGCTATCCAAAGCTATAGAACCCAGTCTGACCTGCTATTTACCCATAACTGGACGGGGATGAAGAGAATTATTACCCTAAGGGTATTAGCACGTAAATGAATGTAACGGATCCGACTGGAATTAGAACTCGAAATCCGAGCCGCTATCCAATACTCCACCGAACCTCCTATGTCGTCTCTCTCCCTCCCCCACCACTCTCTCTTTCTCTCTCTCTCTCTCTCTCTCTCTATATATATATATATATATATATATATATATATATATATATATATAGAGAGAGAGAGAGAGAGAGAGAGACTTTGATTGAGGAATCGGAGAGCCGAGTTCGAATTCCAGTCGAATACATTACATTCACTTACGTGCTAATACCTCTTCTCCCTCCAGCTATGTGTAAATAGCAGGACAGACAGGGTTCTATAGCCTTGGATGGCAACTGGTTTAGGAGAAGGACAACTATGAATTCAAAACCTGCGGAGGGTCGTTTGGGGACCTTGTGGCACTTAGTGCACCAGGTCTCTGTATTCGGCCCTTCAAAAAGTGTGGATGATCCTGCACGAAACCATCACCAATATAATCAAATCTCATGTGCTATTGTCGGACTGTCGGTTTCCTGGAAACTGATCTGCTTGACCCTAATACGTCGAATTCGACGGGAGAGTCAAGAGTATATATATATATATATATTCTGTTTTGATTAGTCTTACTCTTATGTCTATCGTCTTTTCATGTTGACTTGAATATCGTCTAATGTTAATTATGTTTTAATAACTAACTCCTGAAGAAAGTCTACTAGACCGAAACGTCTGACGTTGACATTAAATTAACATTAAAACAACGTAATTGCATATTCGGATTTTTTTTCCGTATATTTTTCTTCATATATATATATACATATATATATATATATGTGTGTGTGTGTGTGTGTGTGTGTGTGTGTGTGTGTATGTATTGGAAATGTGCAAGTGACAAGGGTTCTCGCATGTAAATAAATAAAAAAATACTGAGTAAATAAAAAGAAAATTGAGGCCTTGACGCCCCCCCACGTCAAGATACGAAAGTAAATTATCATATTGACCGTACGTATTATATTGTATGCTTTATATATTATATTTCAGCCCATTACGTTTCTGTACCGTGTACATGCGAGATAATGGCTATCCATAACTTCCTACCCTTTATTACCTCTCAGTAGCGCCTGTCTTTTTAATATCATCCCCAGGAGCTGTTTTGTCATTCATTTAAGCAGCCTCATTAATTACGGTTCCCAATGTTTCATTCTGTCCCGCTTACTTAAATATGTCATCTGAGTGTCACATTTTCCAAGCCTTCTTTCTTCATTATGAAGTTTTGAAACCTTGACGACCTCCCCATAAAGGCACGGAAGTAAACTTTTCTCGCTGTGCCAGTAGATCACAGCTTAATGACCAAAGAAAACGAACACCCAGGACCTCGTTCGAGATCAGAAGAAGCAATTTGGTTTGGTTTGGTTTACGGCATATCAACCTCAATGGGTTATTTAATGCCGACAAAATGTTTCTGGTAATAATTTTCCTTTGCTTTTCAAAAATTTATAGCTGATAATATTTTTTTTTAAATGTATTGCTGGTAATATTTTTTTCCAAAATTTATTACTGGTAATGTATTTTTTTCCAATCTGGTATTAAAACCTATTTTTACACTTTCATAGTGTTTTGACCCCAGTTTTTGGGTTAACTATTAGTCCATAGCTGGGACCCTAACAGGTGCTACCACCTCAGGTCAGGGTGGATCTGAGAACACCAGCAATTAAGAGGTGGTTCTACACGCCTCAAAACATCCTGATCAGAGGCCTTGCTGTTGGACGCAGACGTAGTTTATCGTCTTACCCAGGACGCTGACGTAGTTTATCGTCTTAACCAGGACGCGGATGTAGTTTATCGTCAGACCCAGGACGTTGACGTAGTTTATCGTCTTACCCAGAACTCGGATGTAGTTTATCGTCAGACCCAGGACGCAGACGTAGTTTATCGTCATACCCAGGACGTTGACGTAGTCTATCGTCTAACCCTGGACGCGGATGTAGTTTATCGTCTTACCCAGGATGTTGACGTAGTTTATCGTCTTACCTAGGACGCGGATGTAGTTTATTGTCATACCCAGGACGCAGACGTAGTTTATCGTCTTACACAGGACGTGGATCTAGTTTATCGTCATACCCAGGACCTTGACGTAGTTTATCGTCTTACCCTGGACGCAGACGTAGTTTATCGTCTTACCCAGGACGTGGATGTAGTTTATCGTCATACCCAGGACGTTGACGTAGTTTATCGTCTTACTCTGGACGAAGACGTAGTTTATCGTCTTACCCTGGATGCAGACGTAGTTTATCGTCTTACCCAGGACGCGGATGTAGTTTATCGTCTTACCCTGGACGCAGACGTAGTTTATCGTCTTACCCTGGACGCAGACGTAGTTTATCGTCTTACCCAGGACGCTGACGTAGTTTATCGTCAGACCCAGGACGTTGACGTTGTTTATCGTCTTACCCAGGACGAAGACGTAGTGTATGGTCTTACCCAGGTCGCAGACGTAGCTTATCGTCTTACCCAGGAGGCAGATGCAGTTTATCGTCTTACCCAGGACAAAGAAGAAACAGTAAATTATGAAGATAAGTGAATATTGGCACAGAACTGATGTATAACAGTTTCCACACATTTAAGAAAAGACCAAAGAATGTATTATATAAACAGAAATGAATGTTGAACAATCTCATCAAAGATGAAGCGGAAATTGGAGGTAACAAAAAGATAGTTATACAGAAGGATACTGAGAATTCTATGAACGGAGTGGTTAGCAACAAGTATATCTTATACTCAGAGTCTAAGAGACAGCTGGATTATTTTGGAAACATAATGAGGAAGGAAAGCTTGGTAAATTTAACACTCACAAGGCATATCAAGGGTAAGAGAGATAACTGTTAGCAGTGAGCCAATTAGCTGACGACCTTATGTGAATGGAAGTTGGAAGGAGTTTGGGGATACTTGACAAAGAGATAAACGCTACTAAAGACGACGAGGGATATGAGGTTGCGGAGGGCTATGATCGTCCACGCCCTGAAGTGATTCAGCATATAGAAGTTGAAGTAGAAATACTATTAGGTTGGTACAAAAATAATGACGTAATAATGTCGTTTTATGACGTATTTTTCAATGTCAAAAAACGACATCATTACGTCATTATTTTTGCACCAACCTAATAGCTTGTTGGATGTAAAGGGTTAATGAAGAAAGCGAGAGATATATTTATATAAAATAAATCTTTTTTTTTTCACGTCTAAAATTATTTTCTTTCATTCATTTCAATTTATTTATTTTTTCAATTAACATTCATGCGTTAAACTCACTTCGAAAAACGAAAACTAAATTTAACTTTGAATTTTCTTTTTAATTGCATTTTATTTTAACAAGGCAGCCATGTGAATAAAATTGTTTTTCGTCTAAACATTAAATATTCCCGTTTTAAACCGAACGTTTATTAATGAAAATAAAGAAAAAATAAAACAGCAACAAATTAAAAAATAAAGCACATTAAAAATTTAGGAAAAAAAAAAATTAAATTGGTATTTTTTATATTCTTCACAAACAAACTCTGTCAGTCGCTGCACGGATTTAAAATAAATTCTGACGAAAATTCAAACACATCCGTGAATTTTTTTCACCTGTAAAAACTTCTTTTTTAGTCATACCTTTTTAAAATGCGAGTGATCATGCTCTCCACAAATTGCTGCTTTTTTTCTTATTCAAAGAAACTTAACATTTTACATCTATCTGACACATTTTTAGGGATCCTAACACTTTTAAAAGAAGCCTGGTAATTCTACAGGAATCTTGCCGCTACCACACTTTTCACCCATACTAATTTTAGTAGAGGAGAAAAGGAAATTGAATACAGAAATTGTGCCATCGAACAAGACAAATTGCTGAGGTGTGATTCACGCTCCCTATCTTTCATCCCACTTTATTCTAAATTGTCAAACAGTTACTCATGCCTCGACAGTAAACCTGACCCCAACCCGATGACCAGGGAATGAAGAAAAGCGTAACGAGTAGCACTGGCTGTTCGGTCAATGAATGCCCAATGTTTCATTATAAGGAAACGGTTAATATTACCATTAGAGATGAGAAGAACAGATACTACACTTTGATACCAGCCCGATGGCCAGGGAGTGAAGAAAAGCGTAAAGAGTAGCTCTGCCTGCTCGGTCAATGAATGCCGAATGTTTCATTGTAAGGAAATGGCTAATATTACCATTACAATTAGAGATGAGAAGAACAGATACTACACTTTGATTCCAGCCCGATGACCAGGGAATGAAGAAAAGCGTAAAGAGTAGCACTGGCTGTTCGGTCAATGAATGCCGAATGTTTCCTTATAAGAAAACGGTTAATATTACCATTAGAGATGAGGAGAACAGATACTACACTTTGATCCCATACTAATGGCCAGGGAGTGAAGAAAAGCGTAACGAGTAGCACTGGCTGCTCGGTCAATGAATGCCCAATGTTTCCTTGTAAGGAAACGGCTAATATTACCATTAACATTAGAGATGAGAAGAACAGATACCATACTTTGATCCCAGCCCGATGGCCAGAGAGTGAAGAAAAGCGTAATGAGTAGCACTGGCTGCTCGGTCAATGAATGCCGAATGTTTCATTATAAGGAAACGGCTACTATTACAATTAGTGATGAGGAGAACAGATACTACACTATGATCCTAGGCCGATGGCCAGGGAGTGAAGAAAAATGTAAAGAGTAGCACTGGCTGCTCGGTCAATGAATGCTGAATGTTTCATTATAAGGAAACGGCTAATATTACCATAAGTGATGAGGAGAACAGATACTAAACTTTGATCCTAGGCCGATGGCCAGGGAGTGAAGAAAAATGTAAAGAGTAGCACTGGCTGCTCGGTCAATGAATGCCGAATGTTTCATTATAAGGAAATGGCTAATATTACCATTAGAGATGAGGAGAACAGATAGTACACTTTGATCTCGGCCCGATAACCAGGGTGGGAAGAAAGACATAACGAGTAGCAGTGGATGCTTGGTCAATGAATGCCGAATGTTTCATTATAAGGAAACGGTTAATATTACCATTACCATTAGAGATGAGAAGAACAGATACTACACTTTGATCCCAGCCCGATGGCCAGGGAGTGAAGAAAAGCGTAACTTGAGGAGCACTGGCAGCTCGATCAATGAATATGGAATGCTACCATATAAGGGAAGCACTCACATTACCATTAATATTATAAAGATATGAGGAGAACAGATACTACACTTTGATTTCGATAGAATTATATAAAAGCATATCTCACGTGACATTGAAGGAAACGGCTGATGTTACCATTACCCTTTTCTTCTTTATGTGCCACGTCCCCTCAGAACGTAGGCGATCATGGCTCTCCACAACTTCCTGTCGTTTGTAGCTCTTAATATAATTTGTCTTTCTGTTATTTTTCCCAAATCCTGTTGCGCCATTCTTTTACACAAGCCCACTAAGTACGCCATGCTTTGTTTTCCTGTCTGACTTGCCCTCAATCTGTGAGTATCGGATTTTCTAAGTCCTCTTTCCTCAGTATGCACCTCAACTGTCCATTACGGATGTTAAAAGTTTCAATTATCTCTAAAAGTTCGTCCTTGCTCGCATGTTCGGTCCATAGTATCCTCAGCATCCTTCTGTAGAACCACATTTCTGTTGCTTGAAGTCTCTTCATCATCTTTGAAGAGACTGTCCAACACTCACTGCCATACAGGAGGACAGATATCAGCATAGCAGTTTAGTACTCATTTCCTTGTTTCTAGCGACGTTTTTCTGTTTCTTAATACTCCACTTAGCATCTTGAACGCATCTTTGACTATCCCAATC
>OZ010609.1:17942708-17945208 GCA_963932145.1 Acanthosepion lycidas | reverse complement strand
GATACATGATCGCCTAAGCGTGTATCACGCATGGAACATAGGTGACTGAATGGATAGCGGCTCGGACTGAGGAATCGGAGAGCCGAGTTCGAATTCCAGTCGAATCTATTACATTCACTTACGTGCTAATACCCTTGGGAAAAGTAAGAATCCTCTCCCCAGCTAAATAGCAGGACTGAGTGGCAACTGGTCTAGGAGAAGGACAACTCTGAATTCAAAACTGATCCTCCAGATATGCCATTGCACACCCCTTGATGTGGGGGTTTCAATAGGCTAACAACCTGTTCACTTAAAGAACCCCCCCCAAAAAAACTGGCTTGTCATATATTATATATATAATATTATGCTTTACACACACACACACACACACACACACACACACACACACACACACACATATATATATATATATATATATATATATATATATATATATATATATATATATATAGTAATGATACAATATGGTAATCCGTATGGAATTTCCAAGAGGATATAGATCCAAGGAGAGCTCTATGTCAATAGACAGAGCACAATCAATATTAATATTTTCATATTAAATTTTATACATGCATATATATATATATATATATATATATATATATATATATATATATACAGTTAAGTTATGAAGAACTTGGTAATCCGTATGGGTAATCCCAAGGAGGATGAAATCCTGAGAGCTCAATGTAAATCCAGAGCTAAAAACTATCATCAGATAGCACTTTTGGAAGTGCTATCTGATGATCCGGCCTCCTTTAAAGGGGCTCTGGTGAAATAAATTATTATAATGGTACCTTAAAGTGGTCTGTTTTTCTTATATATATATATATATATGTATATATGTATATATGCATATTTCATTGAATAAGACGCACTCACCCTACACCTTTCTGACCATAGCTCAATTAGATCTCATTTAAATATTCATGGAAACACTATTCTTAACATACTTGTTGTCAACACTGATATAATAACATCATCTACATGCAAAAAATGGCTAAAAATAATGGAAGCCTTATTGATGAAAACAAAAAAACAACACTTAATAATATTGACTTTATAAAACATACATGCAACAAACTATTTTTTATTTAACAGTTAAAATATGTAATCCTTGAAAATGGCTAAATGTATAGCCGAAAGCGCTCCGATTAAAAAAACATTCGGACAGTTTTTATATAATTTATCATCCGAAAACAAAAACATTATTAGATCGCATGAGAAATTGTATAAAAAAAATAAATAAAAGCACCTTGTCTGTCGTATTCAATGAAATGTGCATGAAAGAAGGATTGCTGCCTACAACACACACACACACACACGCACACACACACACACACATATATATATATATATATATATATATATATATAATATGATACAAATAATAATACAAATTTTACGTTACGTTTTTTAATATTTAATTTTTTTAATTTATTTTATATATATATATATATATATATATATATATATATATATATATATATATGAAAAAAATTTTCTGGCCTCTTCACACTAAATTCGAGGCTCTAACCATCGAGCTGAGGGCGCAAGCACAAAACATTTTTTTCCATTTTGTCGTTATTTTTCATGGCGTAGCTTAAATCCACGAGAAATATTTTTGTTGCATAATTAGCGAAAAAATATTTGGAATGCTCGACCTCCCACCCCCTCATGCCACCATGATTAATCACCTCACCTATTCACAAAGTAAGAAGGCGAGAAAGAGGGAGAGGAATAGAGATAGATAGATAGATAGAGAGAGAGAGAGAGAGAGAGAGGGATAGGGGGGGAGAAAGAGAGAAGGTGGGAGAGAAAGAATGAGAAACAAGCGGAGAACATATTTCTATAGAGATGAAGTGGATATAAGAGAAGAAATAAAGAAATAGACGAAGTGAAAGAGAGAGAAAAAGAAAGAAAGACGGAAAGAATGAAATGTAGGAAGTAAAAGTGAGTGAGCGAGAGAGAAAAAAAGAGAAAGAAAGAAAGAAATAAAGAAAGAAAGAGAAACAAGCGGACAACATTCGTACGGACAAATGAAGAGAATACAAAGAAAGAAAGAAAGAACGGGAGGAAGTGAAAGACAAAGAGAAAGGCAGACAGAAAGAAAGAACGAAAGAAAAAATGCAAGAAGGCAAAGAGAGCGTGTGAGAGAAAGAACGAAGGAAAGACAGAAAGAAAGAATGGAAAACAAGCTGAAAAATAAATAAAAAGAAAGCGGATAATATATTTGTAAAGAAAGATGAAAAGGACACAAAGGAAGAAAGAAAGAATAGAGGAACTAAAAGTCAGAGAAAAAGAAAGAAAAAACGAAAGAAAGAAGGAAATAGGAAGTAAAGAGAGAGAGAGAATAAGAGAAGGAGAGAAAAAATGAGAATCAAGTCGAAAAGAAGAAGAAAGAAAGAAAGAAATTAATGGATAACATATTTGGAAAGAGACACGGAGAGGACAGAAGTGAAGAAAGAAAGAAAGAAAAAAAAAGATAGAAAGAAAGGAG
>OZ010609.1:17930208-17937708 GCA_963932145.1 Acanthosepion lycidas | reverse complement strand
TATCTGTTATCAATAAAACATTAAAAAAAAAAAAAAAATAAATAAATAAAAATTAACAATTTCGATTTGGATTTTTTTGTCTCAGATGCTACCTGAATTTTACCAAAAACAAAATAGTTATCGTGGCTGATAATGACTGGAGGACTCGTCGAAAGACTTGCATACAGTATATAGTTTTAAAAAACAAGGATCATCTAGTGGTTAGTGGGTTAATGCAGCTTTAAAATTTTGTTACCGAAGTGATTTCGCCATTTTATATCATTAACTTTACTAATTTACTTTTTGTATGAATGATTCATTGTAATACATACATATACATATATAAATATATATATATATATATATATATATATATGAGAGAAAGTCAAAAGTTTTCTGCGCTCTTGTCTGAAAACATGTTATCGCGAAAGTGCAGATAATTTTTGATTTATGAACGGATATTTATATATATATATATATATATATGAAGAAAAATATACGGAAAAAACAAACAAAAATCCTTATATGCAATTATGCTGTTTTAATGTTAGTATAATGTCAACGTCAGACGTTTCGGTCTAATAAACCATCTTCAGGACATATTCATAAAATATAATTAAGATTATCAATTCAACATGACAAAGACGATTTTATGCAGGTTTAATGTACAGTTTGAGTTTGAAGTGCAATAACCTTTTCGAAAATGGAACAATATAATAAACTGTAAAAATTCATTCTGAAAAAAATTAACACTGTCAAATTCACACACACACACACACGCACACACACACATATATATATATATATATATATATATATATATATATATATGTATATATATTTCTTATATTTTGATATCGTATTTTCATTAAGACATGTCTCATTAAAAATAAGTAGACAAAACTTGTCTAAATTATTTTATGCGACTATTCTTTATATATATATACATACGTAGTTACTTTAACATTTAAGCATTGAAATTAATTGTTTGTATCAAAAATAAAATACGATGATCCTAACTGAAGAACAGAATAGAATGCTCAAAAAGGAAAAATGATGACGTTGATTGATGACTGGAAAAGCGAAAATCAATTAACGCCATTTTCTGAGAGCTGTCATCAAGCGATAAGAAACTTATTTAAACATATTTAAAAAATTAAAATATATATGTCTACGTCTCCTTAAAACAGAAACTGTTAATTTGATGAATTGCGAACAAGATTTAACCAAACTTACTTTTTTTCTTAAAAAGCACCCCAAAAGAACTTTTCTTGCGGGGGCGGTGTCTGATTTTGTTACGCAGCCGTTGAAGTAGCAAGTAGCTTGTAGAATTGCTGCCCGACAAGAAGTAAGTGACGAAATATTACGGAAGGCCGTATATGACAAAATATTCGCGATTATATACACTGGATCCAAGTCACCCATCGGCACTAATATATATATATATATATATATATATATATATATATATATATATATATATATACCCTTGTGTAAATTAATTGAAACAAAACGAATTATTATTTTTTTTTTCGTATTTTAACAATGAAACATGACCCAGTGTACTTGTTAGTACTTCGTATGTCCATTCCACGAAGTTGTTTCTTGCAGACCGACCACATATTCTCGATTGGATTTAAATCAGGAGAGTTTCCGGGTAAGTCTTTGGTTTGCTCACTGGTTAGGCTTGCCAGTGTGTTTGTGCAGCGTTACAGTTTTTGTACGCTTCCTTGGAGTAACGTCTATCGCAGACAATGGCCGTAGGACAACTAATCGACAGTCGAGACAATAGTGTCTGGGCGTGATAAACATCTGATGCAATACAATATTTTTCAAGGCGAAACAAATTTCATCATACATTCCAAAAATAGACTCACATTACCGCAAACCATTGCAAATGACCTAATCTGAGGTAAAAACAGAAATCGATTGCACCCTGTGACTCCACTGAATGGTATAAGAAAGGAATCTAAAGTGGTTGCTTCAATTAATTTGCACTAGCATGTATATATATATATATATATATATATATATATATATATATATATTTTATGAAATGGACAAAGTCCGACAATTATTTATTATTTTTTTTTTTGTTCATACGTTTATTTATAGATACAAATATTTAAGTAAATGCTTTGTGTTCAGGCCGGTAAATGTTGTTAATAATGTCTATATTTCTGAGATGAGGTATTATGTAGAGTATTTACATTATGCGGACTATTGCCCTCATCTTTGTCGCCATATTTATCACAACGTTTCGGCCGTTATACGCTCCGGTCTTCTTCAGGTGGTTGGAATTTCGAACTGAACCCTTTATTTCGATCCCTGGGGTAGACTGTTCTAGTTCCACGTGCCATGTTTGATGGATGTCAGTTATCAGTTATCTCCTGCAAATTTTCCCTCTGAAAGTTCTCCACTGCCTTAACCGGGTATTGAACTCACACGCTTTGGGTCTGTCACTGATTGAAATAAAGGGTTCAGTTCGAAATTCCAACCACCTGGAGAAGGCCGGAGCGTACAACGGCCGAAACGTTGTGATAAATATGGCGACAAAGATGAGGACAATAGTCCGCATAATGTAAATACTGTTGTTAATACTGTTTATTATAAACAGAACATTTACTTGCTAGGAGGGAAATGATTAAAAAAAACAAAAAAAACAAAACAAAAAAAAAACAAAACAATAAAAACAAACAAAAAACTCATTCCAGCTATAGCGACAAAATTACATGTAGGTTTTTGGAATTTTTTGGAAACAATTTCATCCCGAGCAAGGCAATAAAGCCACTAAGAATGTGAAAGAATATGAGAAAAAACATTATGAAGGAGAGAGGACAATAAAGAACTGGAATTAAGAAGATGAAAGATTAACGATTCATATTGCTTATAATTTTTTGAAGACCAATCGTGACTGGAAATCAAAAAGGCCAAAGGGAGTTCCACAAGCGAGAAGTGCGAGGGAAGAAACTGTCAGCATAGAACTTACGGTTACATCTAGCCACATCAACTGGAAAATGATTAGACCTTACCGACAATCTAATAATGCACTTAAATTAAGTCTAGTTATCCATAAAGTTTATTTTTTTTTATTTAAGCATTTCACACCCCAAAAGGCGGCGGGGAGCACTAGCACACAAGGTGTTACAGAGAGCGAGAGCAAGAGTAAAGAGGGGTGTTTGACTAAAGGATAAAGAGGAGGACAGGAATGAAGATCAAGCCATCAGAAGATGTCGATTGACATTATATTTGAAGATTTGAAGATTATAGCTTTCAGAGAAGCAAGTAAAAGGAAGGGAGTTCTACTGTCGGGAAGTGCGAGAGAAGAAGTTGTTGGAGTAGAAGAGGCCGTTACATTTAACTACTTCGACAGTAAAAAGGTAGGGCCGAGATATCAACCTAGTAGCACGCTTAAATTCATGCAGTCGGGGCACCAGGAAAAACGATCGTCAGAGTAGATGTCATGAAAATATTTGTAGAAAAGACAGAGGGAAGCCACATCACGTGTGTGAGAAAGTGATTGGAGTCGAGATGACAGGTCCTATCACATTCCATATCTGTCTTTGGATTTTGTCGAGAACTTCAAGATGAACAGCGGGAGCATCAGACCATATATGGCAACATTATTCAATGCAAGGTGCAATGGATTGTGGAGAGCCGAGTTCGAATTTCACTCGAATCCAATACATTCACTTACGTACTTGGGAAAGGTATGAATCCTCTTCTTCTCCCCACCTATGGGTAAATAGCAGGACAGACCGGATTCTATAGCATTGGATGGCAACTGACTTCCCGCAGAAAGAAATGTCAACCTACTGCAGGAATAGTCTGCCTCAGTCATGTATCGAACTATACATGATCACCTAAGCGTGTATCACACATGGCACATAAGCGGTTGAATGGATAGCTGCTCGGATTGAGGAATCGGAGAGCCGAGTTCGAATTCCAGTCGAATCCATTACATTCACTTACGTACTAATAACCTTGGGAAAGGTATGAAACCTCTTTTTCTCCCTCCAGCTATGGGTAAATAACAGGACAGACTGGGTTCTATAGCCTTGGCTGTCAACTGGTCTAGGAGAAGGTCAACTCGGAATTCAAAAATTCATAGCACATAACTGACTGATTCAATGAAAGAACGAATTGTAGATTTGAACGATGCACTCAGACGAGAAAACCTCCTGGCGTGACACAGAGAACCAAATTTATCGAGAATTTTTCCTCGCCTCCCCATACATCAGACATACATATAAGTCGCTAAATATTTCCTTATTATGGTATGAGTGCGCTCCATTGCGCGCAATTATTTCAGTATTTTGCACGGTGGTTGACGACATATATATTTTGTAATAAAAACGTGTAATTAGCATAATTGTCTTTAATTAGCCAAATTTATTTTCATTATAGATTCTCCATTTGATAGGGTCGGCAAAAAGATATTTTAACAGATAGCCTGACAGATATGATAAACTGGTAATGAGTGATAATATTATCACATGTCGGCTAAATAATATTGCGTCGAGGTCACCAATATAATGGGAGAGCGATTGAAGAAAGGTTTATTCTCTCACCGATTTCCCCCATTACGGGCATTATTATATTTGTGATATAATAACACCGTATTTCACGGACGAAATGGAATGGCTAAAAGGAAAAGGAATGACAAATTTGTTCTGTTCTCAGAGAGACTTTTATATCACTAAGACATATTCAAAAATATTTATACATTTTTGTTTGTGAACAATACAACATACAACACAGAAAGCAGATTGTTTGTTTGTCTGGGTTTTATGGCATATCAACCACTGTGGGTTATTTAATGCCAAATCCAGTTTATATATATATGCCAAATATATGAATTTTAAATGCCTATTTTGTATGGAACATTTTTAGCAAGCTAGAACTCATTTGCTTGTACACTGCAAAATAATCCTAGGTATTTTTGTTTAAATCAAGAATTTCCATTTGATAAGGACATTTTATTTGCAAAATGGTAAAAGGTAGGATATGTTGTTTACATATCAGTCTACATCTTTGATAAGAGACCAATTCTTTTTAGAAAATCCAATATCATTTTTGGTTCAGTTTTTGCAAATGATTTCTTCATGTTCTTGATTGATTGATTAATTGTTTTGTTTAACGGCATCTCAACCTTGGTGGTCACTTTATGCCGAAAATTATTTTGAGTGACTTTAAAAGTCACAAACGTATAGCTGGCAACATTATGTTTTCAAAAACGTATAGCTGGCAACATTATTGTTTCAAAAATGTATAGCTGGCAACATTATGGTTTCAAAAAAGTATAGCTGGCAACACTATGGTTTGAAAAAAGTATAGCTGGTAACATTATTGTTTCAAAAAAAGTGTAGCTGGCAACATTATTGTTTCAAAAACGTATAGCTGGCAACATTATTGTTTCAAAAACGTATAGCTGGCAACATTATTTTTCCGAAAACATTATCTGAGGCCTTGCTGTTGAATGTAGTTTATCGCTGTACCCAGGACGCGGATATAGTTTATCGCCGTACCTAGGATGTGGATGTAGTTTATCGTCATACCCAGGACGTCAGCAAGCAGAGTGTAGGAGAGCGAGAATATATGACCTTATATATAAAATGTTGATTCTTCTGTGTTTCTGGAGAAGCCATGTATAGAATTCCAGATTCAAGCGAGACAGATTCATCTCGTATATCCCAAGCGAGAAGATATTCCGCGAACAGCAAACAGCGAGTCTTTGATTTCTCCAAATAATGAATAGTTACCGGGGACAGTTTCTTTCTATATCTGCGGAAGATATATTCCCGATGGGAAAAGGCGCCATCTGATTGTAAGTTGTAGCATGTGCTGGAGGAGGCACATTTACCCTCAGTCCGTGCTCCGTGACCCGGTCTAAAACAAACAACCGTTAGTTTTGACTCCTGTAAACCGAATGAAATTGACTGCCACTTTCGTCACTGTATGGAGTCACGTCACTAAGCGGCCGTCACGCGTCGCACTTGACTTTATCTCGACCAATGGGATGAATAATTATAACAAAGTCATAGATAAATTTCAATTATATAGAGTCTCTTCCCCCATACACACATCAAACATAAGATCCCATCACCTGAATAAAAAGTAAATATATTCTTTTCAATTGGAATAATCTATCCAGGTCTTTTGAAATTGAATAGTATAGACTTTTCAGTTTGAAAACTTAAGTTAGTTCAAACTACACAGCGAGGCGATTCTGAAATAATTATTAGTTCTATCATGATTCACTTATGGAGGTCACAATCTTAACAGCTTAAGATGTGAAGTGAACTTCAGTGTTGATAGAAACAGAAGGGAAAATAAAGAAACTACGACAGAAATTATTGAATGAAAGCGTGAAGAAAGGACTAAACATCAATTGCAAGACGACAGAAAACCCACCACAACATACAAACTGGCGATACCAAAATCAAACATGTACATCAATTTAAATATCTGGGAAGTGTTTTAACAGAGGACGTAAAGTGTGACACTGAAGTCCGAAGGCGCATTGGAATAGAGAAAGATGCTTTTCAAAAGCTAAGCAAAGTATTAAGAAACACAAAAACCTCGTTAGAAACAAAGAAATCAGTACTTAACTGTTACGTAATATCGGCCTTCCTCTATGGCAGTGAAGCCTAAACAATCTCCTTATAGAGGAAGGAGAGACTTGAAGCAGAAGCAATGTGGTTCCCCAGAAACATTTGAGCAACGACGAAGTTTTAGAGAAAATGGAAACAAAAAAGTAGATGTATACTTAAAATCAGAAAGAGATAGTTGAAATTTCTAGGGCACCTAATGAGGAAAGAGGGCTTGGAAAATTTGATGCTCACAAGACAGATTGAAGGCAAGAGAAACAGAGGAAAAAAGAGTATAACCTACCAAGCGAACGTGTGAATGGATGGCAGGTCAGGGTTTAGAAGAGATAGCGAAAAGACAAAATTTATTAAGAGCTACAAAGGACAGGAAAATGTGGAGAGCCATAAACACCTACGTATACGGATCATCGCTATTTAAAATATACACATACTATTTCTAATTGAACAAAAAAGGAGACAAGCTATTTTCAATTTATATAATGTCGATAGATCCATTCAAATTGAAAAAAGTAGAAAGATTATTTTCAATTTGAAAAATTACATTCGGTCTATCTCTAAAATGGAAGACATGACCTTTTTATTTGAAAAAATAGGCATGTTTTAAATTGAAAAAAAGTAGGCCCGTTTTTTTCATTTCTGTCGACATTTGAAAGGTTCTGTTTACATTATGTAAACAGAACCTTTCAAATGTCGACAGATCCTTTCATTTTGAAAACTTAGACAAGACACATCCTTTGAAAGAAGACATATACTTTCTAATTGAACAAAAAAGGAGACAGGCTTTTTTTTCAATTTATATAATGTACATATGTCCTTTTAAACTTGAAAAAGTAGACAAAACATTTTAAATTTGAAAACTTAGGAGCCATTTATGTTTCAAATAAGAAGATGAGACCTTTCCACATGTAAA
>OZ010609.1:17917708-17927708 GCA_963932145.1 Acanthosepion lycidas | reverse complement strand
TACTCTGGAGTCAATTTCACATACGAAGTCAAAATCTTCCAGTTCAACGTTTGCGCAATCTTGACTATGCGCATGCACGAAATTATATATATATATATATATATATATATATATATATATATATATATATATATATATATATATATATATATATAAAGACATGTCTCATTGAATAATATAGATAAGCTTTATTTACTTATTACTTATCGTTTTTCACTTCACAGTTAAAAAAAAAACTGTTGAACACAGCAATTTTGTGTTAGAAAAACAAAACAAAAAACAACATCCTGATGATGACACTGTGCTAATGCCGAAAATACTCGGAATAATAACATGATAATTTTCTCTCTTCCTTCAATAACGATACAACGAAGCTTGTCCGTCAATATGAGAGGATCCTGTTAAAAATAAGTAGACAAAAATTATCTAAATTATTTAATGTGACAATGTCTTAATGAAAACATGCTGACAAAATACACGCAATATATATATATATATATATATATATATATATATATTGTGCATTTAGGCAACAATTCCTCTTTTATACATGTTTCACTAAAGAGGACAGATAAGATACTGCGATTAAGCTTTTTATTTAATTTTTCTTACGTTAGAAGAAGTTTTTTTTTCTTTTCAGGCACAATGTGTGTAGAAACTGTTCAAATGTTCTGTAATTCGGATTAAATCGTGTAACAACAAAATTGTCTAATTCTTAGATTAAAACTTGAAACGTTGCATGTTAGAAATGATTAAAGATATCTTACTGGAATTGTTGGAAGTTTTTATAACACTATTGGAAACTAAACAATAAGAATGTATCTAGCTCTAAGTTGAAATGAGGATCCCTCTTGCTGTTGTGACCTCGTGATCCAGGTTTCCTCTCTACTGTTCCCGTTTTTTTAAAATTATTGACGGTTCTCTCGATGGTTCTTGAAAGGACTTTGAAGGTGGAAGTCAAAGTATGAATGTTGGTACCATTACTGAAGGCCTGAGTGATCTTTTTCCTCTCACCATTGCTCAGTTGGGAAGACATACTGGGACTGACACAAAAAGATTTTAATCTGCTCTCTTTCCAGCGGAATAAGTCAAAGGGGTTTTCAGTGATTCGTACGACAAATGATATCAAGATGGCATAGCTGAAAACCTAGAAAAAAGAAACTCAGTTAGTTTAGTGGTTTTTCGTTATAAAACATTTTGTGGGATGGACAATTAAGCTGTAACACGGTTTTGACAACAATTTTGCTGTTATACCAGATACATACATATATATATATATATATATATATATATATATATATATATATATATATATATTTATATGTATGTATATATGTATGTATGAATACATTTCTTAAGGATTAATAGGTGTATTTGTAATCCGAACAAATAAAAAATCCGATAAAAAAAAACGGGCGTCGACTCAAAATAACGTTTGAAGTAATATATATATATATATATATATATATATATATATATATATATATATATATATATATATATATATATATGTGTGTGTGTGTGTGTGTGTGTGTCTGTATGTAAATATATATAGGTGTGTGTAAATATATATATGTGTGTGTGTGTATATAAATATATGTGTGTGTGTATGTAAAGATATATATATATATATATGCGTGTGTCTGTATGTAAATATGTGTGTAAATATATATATATATATATGTAGGTGTATATATGTAAATACGTATATATATATATATATGTGTGTGTGTGTATGTAAATATATATGTGTGTTTGTAAATGTAAATATATATATATATGTGTGTGTGTGTGTGTGCGTGTGCATGTCATCTTCCTTCTCAATGCATTTAATTAATTACTGACTATTAATCACATATCATATCGAAAATTGTACGGTGAAACTTTCAGAAGAATATTTAGTTCATAACTTTTTTCCGCCAACTTTACTCCTGGAGGCCGTAGTCCAACATCTGATACCATTTTGGAATCAGGCCGACTCTGTGAGTAAATTAAAAACATTCCGGGCCAGATCCAGATCCAGACCTGCAATCCTGAAATTTTGGGATTCCTAACTTTTCATTACTCCGATTGCTTTCGTCATTTTTTTTACATGATTTTTGCGACGAATTTTTTGTACGTTAACAATTTTTATAACTTGGAAATGCATTTGGAAATAATTAAAATTAATTGCGAAATCCAGCGAAAGTCAACCATGAAATAAAAATAATTATTTGTACGGAAAGTAAGGATCTACGTACATCAAATTGTCTCTAAATTAACTGGCGACAGAAGAATTATCATTAAACATTGAAAAAATAATCTTAAATATTAATGTAATATTTAAATGTAGTGATCAATTTTGAGTTCTTCTGTAGTTTATTGTTGACTATTGCATCTGCTTCTTCCTACCTATTGTGATGAAGGCCCAATCAAGAACCCTCCGTAACAGGTAGATTAAATGCCACCCGAAAGGGCGGTCTTTAATCTAGTATAAAATATATATAACCAGTGTAGACACAGAGTTACACACTAAATGGCGACAATCTGTTTTATACAAAAATTCCTGAAACTGACAGTAGCGGAGGGTTAGGTGTGCACAAACTTTTGTTTGGTTTTTGTGTTTTTTCACATTTACCATAGAGCTCTTTCTTTTTAGCATGTTAGCGTTTTCTTGTGCAATATTATATATATATATATATATATATATATATATATATATATATATATATATGTATAAAGAAATATAGACTTAAGATGTGCTATATTTATGGGATAAAGTGCTCAATATCAGAGATAGAGCGTCTGTAAATATAAAAGTGATCATAGAAGTCAACACTTAGAGGCGACAGTCTGTTTCATCCTAGATGCAATCGTCAGGCCATGAAACAGACTGTTGCCTCTAAGTGTTGACTTCTATGTTCACTTTTATATATATACATACATATATATATATATATATATATATATATATATATATATATATATATATTATGAGAGATTATAATAAAAACATTTCAAATTGCTACATAGAAGCTTTCATGTTTCAATACCATGATTGTACTTCCTCAGGCGATGATTGATAACTGGTTATAAAATGATTTGTTAGGGAAATTTAAAAACAAATCATTACCTCTTTTCCGAAAGTTATGCCCCGTCACTTGAACTATCGGGAAAGCGGTAACGATTTATTTTTTAAAATTTGCCTAAAAAATAATTTTATAACCAGTTATTAACCATCGCCTGAGGAAGTACAATCATAGTATTGAAACATGAAAGCTTTTGTGTAGCAATTTGAAATATTTTTTTTATAATCTCCTATAATAAAAAATATTATAATAATATTTTGGTCTAGTTTGCATTGAGCACTTTTAAAAAAGTAAATGCTACGAACTGTGTATTTTTACTCGATTTGTTCTTCGTCCATTTGTTATCTTACATATATATATATATATATATATATATATATGTGTGTGTGTGTGTGTGTGTGTGAGTGTGTGTGTGTGTGTGAAGTGTGTGGATATGTAGGAAAGATAACTCTAGACTTGTAGTAGTCGGGAAAAGCATCCTCTTGGGAATCATTTTCGCAAAATAGATGTATGTCAGAAGAAGCTGTGGAACTTACTTCATGTTAATGGAATGCGAACGGAAGGACGGTGGTTCGCCTCAGGGTATGCGGCATGGCCGGGATTAGCAGTTAGGGTTAGAGTCGGTGAAAGTAAGGAATATAGCTCGTCTGGACATTTTCCATGGAAATAGTGATAGATTAGCGAGGGGCTTGCAACATTTCGTCTGTGGGAAAGGTGTTGCAGTGGGGGGATAATTCATCAACTTCAAGGTCGCGTAGACGCTTTTCGATTGTCATGGTTGGGTAGTAAAGACTGGGTAATAGTTTGAAATAAATTTTTATTTGCTGGTTCGGTGAACAGTACAAGAAAATCCTCCACCATCGTTGAGTTTATTTAAAGTGTGGTTAGGTCCCAAATCAGTGTTGAAAAGCCGAACAATGTGTTGCAAAAATTTAAAGTTGACGTATTTTTTAGAATCATCGAACTCTTCGTATAGCGACGAGGAAGACTGGAATATAAAGTTTATCAAACGTGCCTTTCTTTTTCCAATTCTTGACAGCAGTATGCAGTAGTGTAAAATGCTCGTTCACAACTCTGATGATCAGAGACAACAACTGTAAGTGTCTCTTTCCTCGTTCTCCCAATTTTTGGTGATAATCTGAGGGTTTCACCTCTTCTGCTAACCACTTGGCCGAGTCCTGACAACCTACTTCCAGTAAATTATTCTTCCTATAAAGCAACTGGCAAATGTGTCTTCATGTAAACAATCTATGTGGCTATTGTTCGATTTAAATGAGTTTTCCCAAAATCTATATCTTGTAAATTATTCCGCCAAGTCCAACTTTAAACTCAAGATAATTTTGGATTTTGGACGAGGGATTTATTACTTGTCTTCATTTCCGCTGGTCATGGTTAGTGTATGTGCAAAACTATACCCAATTATACTAAGTTACTACGTTGTCGCCAAGTTAATGTTTCGCTTCGACTCTTTCAGAATACTTTAAACCATGTAATTAAAATAAATCATTTTTTCAGCATTTTATTCCATAATATTCCTCAAAAGGGATCATGCCTTTCCTCACATTTTTCGCCAGTTCTCTATCATTTAACTCTATTTGTGAACTGCAGTTATGTCTCCTTGGATATCTACTTAAAATGCACAAGTGGATCATCAGCTGCTCCGTCATAACTGAAATTGGTAACCACTTCGGCGTTTCGATCACATAATAAGAGTAAAGTAAGAGAGTAATGTTTCGTAGGTTGGAAAAATACTGTAAATTAAAATATGAAATGAAACCACTATCAAAATGCTTTAATTATGAAAAATTCGCTTTTAGTCTGATTACGGCATATCTCTTAAAGGAAATGTACTTTGCCCGTGCAACGCCAAGTATCGTTGCTAGTGTGTAGAGGTGGGGCAAAATTTAACTACGGCAACAATTCCTAAACTAAAAAGGAAAACACATCAAATCCATTATGGGGCGTTTGTCAAAATAGTGTTTTACCAAAAGTGCTACAATACCAACTCAAATACTTTTGACTGTTACATTATTTACATTTTGTTTTCTTTCCTATAATTAATGTCTATTTCATGAATGTCTGCGTTATTACAAAGGCTTTTAGCCTTTTAAAGATGGACGTACGGGAAAGGATAGGGTTATATTGTTGTAAGTTTATATATATATATATATATATATATATATATATATATATATATATATATATATATATATATATATATATTGGGTGACCCCCCCAAAAAAACTTTTTAACAATCCAGTCAAACCAAGAGTGATGGATGAAAACTATTTTATTCATAGTAATTGAAACCTTAAAACATGCCATTTAAGAAACAATGATGGAATTTTCATTTTTTAAAAATTACGTCCTGTAGATGGCGTCCTCCTGTACGAATGAAATCTTGAAATCTGCTGTTGAGGTTCCTCATTGACTGCTGCAACATCTCAGCTGGGATACTGTGAATTTCATCTTGAATTCTAAATAGTGAAATGTTTACTTGCTCAAGGTCACTGTCTCGCAGTGTTGCCACTTGCTCATGTCTGGCAATACACACTTCGAAAATTCCCGTTTTTTGAGGGGTCACCATGTATATATATATATATATATATATATATATATATACAGGGTGTCCATAAAGTACGTGTGCACTTTGAGACATAACTTTATTTATATTTGAATTAGGAACAGAAACATTAATAATGAGCGGGAAGAGGAAAGAGTAATCAGGAGGACAGTAGATAGATTGACATTGCATTTAAATTTTTACAGATTAACGCTGTCTGGAAAGCATTGTGCCTGAAGGGAGTTCCATAAGCAAGGCAGTAAAGCCACTAAGACACAATGGGTTACTGGATGTGGAAGAATTAGGAACAGAAACATTAATAATGAGCTGGAAGAAGAAAGAGTAATCAGGAAGACAGTTTATAGCGATTAACACAGCATTTAGATTTTGCATATTAAAGTTGGCTAGAAAGCATGAAGACAGAAGGGAGTTCCACAAGCAAGAAGTGCGAGAAAAGAAACTGTTAGCATAGAACTTACGGTTGCATCTAGCTTGCTCAACTATAAATTGATGAGATCTCGACGCCAGTCAAGTACTGCGCTTAAATTCAAAAAGTCGAGGTACCATAGCGAAGAGCATATACAGTCGCTAAAACCTAGTTTTACCTAAAACCATTTACCTAAACCTATATATATATATATATATATATATATATATATATATATATATATATATATGTATGTATTGATATAATGGAATATGCATATACCTGTGTTTCCCCTAACTGGAATATGATTGGCTGGTGTCCGTCATAAATACAGACGGACGTGTAGATCCAACTGTGTCAAGAGCCTTAGTCTGAGAGCTAAGTCTATAAGGACGCCCATTGGACTACGCCATTGAACTACACTTCTTACCTGCGACTACGGCGCGTACCAGTCGATTACTGCTACCATATAGTAGCCAAAACCACTTAGCTACTTCGTTCAAATATATCCCTTTCCGGGACATATCAGTTTCCATTCCAAAAATGCTGTATTTTGCGAGTTATTTTTCAAACTGTTTATGGTATCAGTTTGTAGTGTACTGTTTATTTGGAGAGAGAAAGAAAGAGAGAGAGTATGTTATAGGGGACTTATTGGTAGGTATAGGGAGAAGAAGACACAGTTACTGGAATCATATTATGGAAGTAGGAGAGCCTGGATAGGGGATGAAGGAGGAGACCGATGAGCTGACCTACACCCTAATAGTCACACGGTCAAAATTTAATTCGACGGGAAATCATGGAAATTAACGAAAACGTGAAAAAAAAAATGAGGAGGTAAATTTGGTAAAATGAAAGAGAGATAATTCGGAATTATTGGTATCAAACTCGTTCATTTATTTGAGCTCAAAGTTTGAGGGATTGTCTTTAAGGATTTGGAGTGAATTTGGATATATGTGTATTCGTTCTCAGGCGTTTGGCCATATAATTAGTAATACCTATTGATATAGCTGTCTACACTAACATACACTTAGATATCAACATTTAAGCACATACATACATACATCAGCTGGCAAGTAGCTACAATAGCCCTTGTGAGTCAGTTTTAACATATTTCAAATTCTATGTGGTGTTAATATGATTATGCCAACGGATTACTACCTATATATATATATATATATATATATATATATATATATATATATATATATATATGAATTCATGAATCATTCATACAAAAACAAATATAGAGGTTTTGTATGAATGATTCATGAATTTATAAATTATATTTGCACCTTTTAATTGAAATATATGTATATATATATAATATTAGTCGTCAATATATATATATATATATATATATATATATATATATATATATATATATATACATATATACAGTGTAAGCCGGATATAAGACAGTTGTCGGGACCGGAGAAGTATCTTATATCCCGGTTTCTCTTATATCCGGGTTTTGTCTATTTTGTTTAGGTAAGTATGGCTCCAATTTGGGACCAGATAAAATCTCTCTTATATCCGGGTTTCTCTTATATCAGGGTCTATTATATCCGGGTTACACTGTATATATATATATATATATATATATATATATATATATATATATATATATATATGGCGTCATACATTATGAAATGGACAAAGTCCGACTATTATTTTAAGACATTTTTATGTTTAACATACTTTTTATAGATAAAAATATTTATTTTATTAAAGACATTTTTTATGTTTAACGTTCATTTTATAGATACAAGTATTTAAGTAAATGCTCTGTTTATAATAAACAGTATTAAATAACATTTACCGGCCTGAATGTCCGAGAAATTTTCATAGAAAATATTCGTCCTTTGACAGGATTCGAAGCTGCATCCTATACGGAACCGTCATTTACGCTGACGTGCCTTAACCGACTCGGCCACAAAAGAGCGTTCGGTAGGCAAGGTCGAATTTACTGCTTATAAACTTCAATCTTCCATGAATTGTTGGACTTTGTCCATTTCTTAATGTATGACGTCATTTGTTTACATTTGATACACCAATGAGCAGTTATGAATGTACGAGATTCATGGAAGATAGAAGTTTATAAGCAGTAAATTCGACCTTGCCTACCGAACGCTCCTTTGTGGCCGAGTCGGTTAAGGCACGTCAGCGTAAATGACAGTTTCGTATAGGATGCAGGTTCGAATCCTGTCCAAGGACGAATATTTTCTATGAAAATTTCTCGGACATTTAGGCCGGTAAATGTTATTTAATACTGTTTATTATAAACAGAGCTTTTACTTAAATACTTGTATCTATAAAAAGAACGTTAAACATAAAAATGTCTTAAAATATATATATTGTTTTGAAACATGAGAACTCTTATCTCTTAAAAATGTCTTAAAATATATATATATTGTTTTGAAACATGACAACTCTTATGTAGCGTGTTGGAATCATATTTTTAAATAAATAATTATATATATATATATATATATATATATATATATATATATATTTCTAAAGAAGTAATGGGTTTTTCAGTTATTGATCCGCCTGATGTTGTCATTTTATAACCCGCCTTTGACCGGGTCTTTCATTACTGGAAATTTTTGTCGTTTACTTGGAGCAGTTTAAGTTTAAATGCTGTCCACCCGAAAATCAATATTAGTAAGAACATTTGGATGCAACTGAGGCACATCCCCAAATGGCGGGGGCTTCACAATTTGAATCGGGGGTGGCCCTGAAAAGGGAACTGTGTAATAATAAATAATATTATTGTAATAATTTAAACTATTTATTTTTTATTAAAATTTTAATGAAAGATATATAATCAAGAACAGATTGTAAATAGTAAAACGTTGCTGTGAGTTATAATGGATAGGAAGTAGTGGAGAGCCATTGTCGCCAACAATTTGAATTCAAAACCAGCACTGAAGAATTATCTATCAAAAAAAGTCATCGAAATCCGATGAAAACTGTGGAAAGGCATAAACAACATCCAATCACGCACGCGCGAAAATACATACATACACATATTTGCTGAATTATAGATATAGATTTTAGTGGATACGCATGTTTGAGAAAACGTTCAGACATGATAATGAGCAGATATGGCTATTCGAGAATTTGGAAAGGATTTGCGTTTATAAGGAAATATGCAGCAACACTCCCCGTGGCCGAATCGGACTAAAGGATGTCGAAGGTAGGTAAATAGTGAATGAGAGAGAGAGAGAGAGAGAAAGAGAGAAAGAGATAGAGTGAGAGAGAGTGAGAGTGAAAGAGAAAGAGAGGGGGGAGAGAGAAAGCGAAAGAGATAGAGAGGGAGGAAAAGAGTGAGAAAGATAAAAATAGAGAGATAGAGAGACTGAAGGGGAGAGAATGAGAAAGCGTGAGTTAGAGAAAGAGAGAAAAATATAGAGAGAGAGAGTGAAGGAGGAGGGAGAAAAAGAAAGGGATGTAGAAAGAGAAAGAGAGAGATAGAGAGATAGGAAGAAAGAGAGAGAGAGGTAAAAATAGAGAGATAGAGAGAGTGAAGGAAATAGGGAGAGACAGAAAGAAGGATATATATATATATATATATATATATATATATATATATATAGAGAGAGAGAGAGAGAGAGAGAGAAAGAAAGAGAGGTAAAAATAGAGCCATAGAGAGAGTGAAGGAAATAAGGAGAGAGAGAAAGAAGGATATATATAAAGAGAGACAGAGAAAGAGAGACAGAGAAAGAGAGAGATTGTGAAGAATAAAATAACGTGAGGCAATTAAAGAAAGAAAAAGAAAAAAGAAAACGACAAATAAAGAGAATGAAGAAAAGAAAATGAAGAGAATACGATAGATAGACAGATAGGTAGATAGAGAGAGAGGGAGAGAAAGAGAGAGAAAAGATGAAAGAAAGAGAAAGAGAAAGAGACACGAGGAAGAGACAAAAAATACAAGCGTCC
>OZ010609.1:17892708-17912708 GCA_963932145.1 Acanthosepion lycidas | reverse complement strand
CGTGACTAAGTTCCTCAAAAATGTTCTTCTTCTGCGTGCCGTGTCAGAACGTTGGCGATCATGACTCTCCACAATCTCCTGTCCTTTGTAGCTCTTTGTCTTTTTACCATCTCTCCCAAACCCTGATCTGCCATCCATTCACTCAAGCTCTCCTGATAAAATAATGTGTTCTTTTCCTCTGTCGCTCTTACAATTAATCTTCCAATTTTATGGCTTCAACTAAATATATTTTGAATGCAATTTTATGTATTCAACTACAATTAAATTGTATTACATGTCATTTAAATGTTTTGTTAGTAATCTTTTCAAATAAAAAAAAATGTATTGCTGGTACTTTTACTATAAAAATGTATTTTTATACTTTCATAGTGTTTTGTTTTTGTTTCGGGATTGACTATTTGCCCAAAGCTGGAACCCTAAGAGGTGCTACCACTCCAAGCCATGGTACTTGGGAAAAACAGTAATTAAGAGGTAGTTTCATGTCCCTCAAAACCTTCAGTCTTTCAATCGAAGGCCTTACTATGTAGTCCATCGTCATACTAAGGACGAAAAACATAGAACAAGACACAATGCCGAAAATACTTTAAATGTATATCTGTAGTTCAAGTACACGTATACTATAATCACTTGAATAAGAAACGCCTAATTGAACAAGAATCCTGTTATTAGGCTGGCCAGAAATTCCTGACTCATTCAGGAAACAGAAAGAGAAAACACATCTTGATCTCTGTCTGGTAGAATTTCCAAGGAGGACTGCATTTCGAGTTTGTTCCACACGGTATCGCCATCAATACTAACCTGTATTGACAGCTGCTAGACCGCGTGTACGACAAGCAAAAGAAGGAGTATCCTGCTTTGCTCAATAGATGTCGGGCTATGTTTCAGCAAGACAATGCGAGTACACATACTGCTAGGTTGACTGAGGAGAAGCTCAAATACTTGGACGGTGTGGAGATTTTTCCATCATTCAGTTCCGATGATGCTCCGAGTGACTATGTCCTATTCCGCTCAATGGCGCGATTCAACACTTTTGATGAAATCAAGGAAGCTTGTTTACTGATTTTGATTCAAAGACAGCGGACTGGTATCTGGGACAGATTCGGATGCTGGCTGATCGCTGGCAGAAGATTGTCAAAAATTATGGACTTTATTTTGAAGAATAAAAGTTGGTGGTGTTCCATAAAATTTGGTTGTTTCTTTCTGCTTCCTAAGCAAGTCAGGACTTTCCCGTCAACCTAATAATAATAATAATAATAATAGAAAAATGACACCCCCTCCCTACTTTAAGTCTAGTAGAATTTCCAAGGAGTGCTAAATTTCGAGCTTCTTCCATATGGACATGCAATCATAGCCAAACTATATTTCCAGGAGCTAGACCTCTTATACGACAAAGTAATAAGAAGTATCTTGCTTTGGACATTCAAGGTCAGGCTTTGTTTCAGACAATGCGAGGCCACAGACTGCCAGGTTGAAGTAGGAGAAGTTCAAAAACATGGAAGGTCTTGAGATTCTTCCGTATGCAACCTTCTGCCCGATGTTGCTCTGAGTGACGATGGTCCATTTTTGCACAGTGGCACACCTCCTCGGCGACCAGCGATTCAACACTTTTGATGAAGCCAAGGAAGCTTGTTTACAGATTTTGATTCAAAGACAGCGAACTGGTATCTGAGACAGATTTGGATGCTGGCTGATCGCTGGCAGAAGATTGTCGAAAATTATGAACTTTATTTTGAAGAATAAAGGTTAGTGTTGTTCCATAAAATTCTTTGTTTCAGCTTCCTAAGCAAGTCAATACTTTCCGGTCACGCTAATAATAATAGAAAAATGACAGCCCATCCCTACTTAAGTCTGGTAGAATTTCCAAGGAGTGCTAAATTTCGAGCTTGTTGGCTTGGACATGCCATCATAGCTAAACTAGACCGCTTGTACGACAAAGTAATAAGAAGTATCTTGCTTTGGATATTCAAGATCAGGCTTTGTTTCAGCAAGACAATGCGAGGCCACACACTGCCAAATGTTTTTTAATTCAAAGCCAGCGAACTAGTATCTGGAAGAGATATGGATTCTGGCTGGTCACTGGCAGAATATCGGCGAGAATGATGGACTTAATTTGGAAGAATAAATGTTGGTGTTGCTCCATAAAATGCTGTTGTTTGCTTCCCGCTTTTCTTTCAGCACTTTTTGGTCAACTTAATAGATAGTGATCATTATGTAAATTAATTTTAAATTGATCGACTTACGGAAGCCAAAAGAAAATAAGCTCGGACGACTTGATTTCTTAAGATAAAAAAAAAACAACGTTTTTTTTTCTATCGAAATTGGAGGCTGGGTGGAATAATGGTTGGCGACTCGGATTGAGAAATCGAAGAGCAGAGTTCAAATTCCAGTCGAGTTCATTGACTTACGTGCTAATACTCTAGGGAAATATATGAATGCATCTCTTCTCTCCTCGGCTATGACAGACTGGGTTCTGGCTGGAAACCAGTCAAGGAGAAGGAAAAAACTTTGAACTCAAAACCAATCTGGAAAGGTTTTCTGATGTCAGCGAACACACGTTGCCACTTTTGTGATGTCAACGAATATTCGTTGTCTCTTTCATAATGCCCGTTGTAGTAGAGACTTTGTAATCGCAGATACAACTATAGTAACGCCGTTGAACAATACTGGTGTCAGACGCCATCGAATATCACTCGCGCTAAAAGTACTCGCTCGGAATGTAGCCACCGAATAGTGATCCGAATAGTAATGCGTATAGTGATCAGTGTAGAGAAATAGTATAGTGAATAGTATAGAGAATAGCCATCCGTATTGTAATAGGGGATAGACTAGAAATTGCGATCCGTATAGAAATAGAGGATAGAATAGAAATAGCGATCCGTATAAAAATAGAGGATAGAATAGAAATAGTGATCTGTATAGTTGTAGAGGATAGAATAGAAATAGCGATCCGTATAGAAATAAAGGATAGAATAGAAATAGTGATCCGTATAGTAGTAGAGGATAGAGTAGAAATAGTGATCAATTAGACGACACGCTAATTCCTATATATACATTTCCTTTGATATCACAAAAAAGGTTTGGGTTCCATCTTACTGTAGAAATTCATCAGAAAATATTTTACTGTAGAAATTCTGGCTAATCTCATACTTTTGCAGTGCTTTTAGAATTTCAATACGCAGTGTACAAAGACGATTTGAGCCATATTCGAATTCTAGTGTTACATAATAGTTTAACAGACTATTATTTTTTTAGAGGAAGTGTATTTCTCTTTGGACTTCCTGAGGTTGACCTTAGGGATCAGACAGAAGACAAAACAAGGAAACCAATTTTGATTGGCTGAACGAGCGTGAGAACCATAGATAGAGAAAGGGTTTTCAGGGAGTCGTGTCTTAACGGTCAATCAATACAGACGTAGTTTCTTTCGTGTCTGAAACCGCTCCCCAGTGGAAAGAGACCGACCCCACTGGCTGGTTAGAAGATGTATAAGTTGACTTTAAGATAAAATTCCTTGTGCTGAAGTTCTTTTATCTCTGGACTCAAAACAACTAGCTATTACCGGTCGTGAGGCAGAAGAGGCAACATTAAGAGTAAATTGGGGCCATCGCTATGCAACATTGTATTAGCTGGCGCAGTAGCCAAGAACACCCACAAGAAAGGGGGCTTTTCAACATTGCATTAATTGACGGCGTCGCCCAAGCCAACTCGCAACAAGGAGGTGGGGGCTATGCAACATTGTATTCATTAGAGCCGTTGACCAAGACCACACCCATTGTAATATTTGGCGCCGTCACGCAAGACGACTTCCACCAAGGGGCTATACAACATTTTATTAATTGGCACCGTCGCCCAAGACCACCCTCACCAAGGAGGTATACAACATTGTATTAACTGGGGCCGTCGCACAAGACCACTCCCACGAAGTGTCTATAAACATTGAATTATTTGGCGCCGTCATCCAAGACAACCCTCACCAAAGAGGGCAAAACAACATTGTATTAATTGGCGCCGTAACCCAAGACCACTCTCACTAAAGCTCTATAAAACATTGTATTAATTGGCGCCATCACACAAAACCACTCCCACAAAGGGTCAATGCAACATTGTATTAATTGGCGGCGTCGGTCAAGACCACTCCCAACAATGGTCTATACAACATTGTAGTAATTAGCGCTGTCACCCAAGGCAAGCCTCATCAAGGGGGGCTAAACAACATTGTATTAGTTGGCACCGTGGCCCAAGACAACCTTCAAATTGGCGCCGTCCCCAAGACCAACCACGCGAAGACACTATACAATATTTTATTAATGGGCGCCATCTCCCAAGACCATTCCCACCAAGTGTCTATACAACATTGGCGCGGTCTCCCAAGACCACTCCCACAAAGAATCTATACAACATTGTATTAATTGGCGCCGTCGCCCAAGACCACACCCACAAAGAGGTCTATTCAACATTGTATTCATTGGCGCTGTTACCCATGACCACTCCCACAAAGGTTCTATACAACATTGTATTAATTGGCACCGTCGCCCAAGACCGCTCCCACCAAAGCTCTATACCACATTGAATTAATTGGCTCCGTCACCCAAGACCCCTCCCACAAAGAGTTTATACAACAATGTATTAATTGGCACTGTCGCTCAAGACCACTCACATAAGGGGCTATACAACATTTTATTAATTGGCGCCGTCACCCAAGAATTCTCCCACAAGTGTCTATGCAACATTGTATTAATTGGCGCCGTTGCCCAACACCACCCTCTCCAATGGGGGGTGGGTATACAACATTGTATTATTGGCGCCGTCACCCAAGGCCACTCCCACAAAAGGTCTATACAACATTGTATTAATTGGCGCCGAAATCAAAACCTCACATTGACCCTGATTCGGGCAAAAAGTTCACTTCCGGTTAAATGACTGATTTAGACCGAAAGTCTGATTTAGGACGAAAGTCTGATTTGGGACAAAAGTCTGATTTAAGCTGAAAGTCTGACTTAGGCCGAAAGTCTGATTTAGGCCGAAAGTCAGATTTAGGCCGAAACTCCAACTTAGCCCAACATTCTAATACAGACTTCAAATAACAAACTCTATGGAACATCGAGTTGAATTCTTCAAATCACAAACTCTGCGGAACTTCACGAAACTACTTTACTTAAGACCCTACGTCCGCCTACCATTTCTACGTATAGTATAGGATATAGCATAGTATAGTATTTACTTAGTTCGTTTACCTTGCCGAAAAGTCTCCTTTTGAGGATTTATTTTTATAAAGTCTTACCTGAAGTATACTCAAGAACCCTTAACCATGCAATATACCAAATAGCCGTCTCCCTGTATAAATCTAGATTTGAAATGTATTTCATATCCTCTGTTTAAAGGTCTGTAACCCTTGCTGAGCAGTTTACCTTACACCTTATTTTAATTAAAGTTTAATTAAACGTTATCGGTTCCGTGTCTAATGAAAACCGAAACTGATGTTAAACTTTTTATAAAGAATTTTTAAAAAGCTTTTAATTGATTCGATATTTAAGTTTAATTGTAACTTATTTTTTATTTATTTATTTTTAAATTTGAATTCATTTATTATTTAATTTAATTTATAATTCTTTCGTTTAGAGATCTGGTCGATTCATATTTAAATTTATTCGAATTTTATTTACCAACGAGTGTCATATTGTTTTTGTTTTGTTTCAGAATAAAGATAGATAATGATTTGCATTCTGAAAAAATATATTCATCTAACAGGTGCGACATTTATATTTGCACCAAAGACACAAGTAAAGATGTACTGTTGTTTGGTTTGGTTTGTTTTACGGCATATCAACACCTCAATGGGTTATTTGATGCCGACAAGATTTTTATTGCTGGTAATATTTTTTTTTTCAAAAATGTATTGCTGCCAATATTTTTTTAAAACATGTATTGCTGGTAATACTTTTTTCTCAAAAATATATTGCCGGGATAATCTTTTTCTTCAAAAATTCATTACTAGTAATTATTTTTACAAAAATGTATTTCTGGTATTAAAACCTATTTTTACACTTTCATATTGTTTTGACTCCTTTTGTCGGGGGTTAAGTATTTGCACATAGCTGAGACCCTAACATGTGCTACCACCCCGGGTCAGGGTGGACCTGAGAACACCAGTAATTAAGAGGTAGTTCTACGCTCCTGAAAACCTTTTGATGAGAGGCCTTGCTGTTGGATGTAGTTAATCGTCTTACGTGGGACGGTGAACGGTTGTAGTCGTGAATATTTTCCGTGAATTTGACTAAACTATACTAGTGAAAAATACTTTTTATGTACATGCATGCTCACGACGAATTAAAATTTTATTAGAAATTCCGGCAGACTTTCTTAGAATATTTACCTGTATAAAGTGAAATAAGGACAAACTACATTTCTCGGCTCCGCCATCTTTAAGCTTCACGGCTAGGAGCCGCCATGCCACTCACATAATAGCAAACCATCCACATTCCCTCTTTATTTAATTGGTGAGAAGTAAGTTTCACTCGAATAGGTTCTTCCCGCAAACCACTGTCCTGTGGAACAGACTCCCAAGAGGAGGCTTCTCCGATCACTATAATATTAATCTTAAAAAAGTCTAGAGTTTATAATATTAATTAAAAAAGTCTAGAGTCAACCGTTATCTTCCTGTTCTATCTATATAAATTACCTCGTAACGTCACCCTCTACATCGAGTGGCACTCGGGTTTTGTACAGGGGGAACCCTACTGTATAAAATAAGTGTATATTCATTGGATTGTATATATTTTTGGTTAAGTAAATCTTTCAGACTCCTCCTCTCCTCCACCTGGTGTTTAAGAAGTCTCTGTCAAAAGTATTTGCCTTCTAACGTAATCCTCTACCTCGAGTAGCTCCCAGGCCTTGTAAAGGGTGAACCTTGCTATAAAAAATGTATTGCCCGATTCTTGTAGATTCTACTGCAGTCGGTTGTTGTTCTGTAGTTTCAAGAGATGATTTGTTGTTTGGATGTTGTGCCGAATCTTGGAGTTGTGATGCCGGGAGTTTCGGTAGGGGTTTTCGGTCATTATCCATTAGAACTGTATATGAACGTGGATGTCCCTAATATTTACCCATTCTGGATCACGGTCTGCTATCATGGAGACGTATGTAGTAACCTGATTTGAGAAGACATAATTCCCCGTGTTTTTTATTGGTCTGGCTTTCTTTTACGGCTTTAGGTTCATACTTTTGTTTGACAGGCAGTAGTGTTCTTGAGCTTGACTTCAGGTAAAAATAAATTGTCCTCATCACGTGTCGTGCACAAGGTCAGCAAAGCCAATTATTTGTTGTCATATTTTAAAATCTTAACCTGTTTAAGTCTAGAGTCAACCATTATCTTCTTCTCCTATCCATATAAACAACCCCTTAATGTAACCCTCTATCTCGAGTGGCCCACGGGCCTTGTACAGGGTGAACCCTACTGTAAAAGAAAAAATAAAAAAATAAGTGTATATTCATTGTATATATATCGAAAGTGGATTATGTAAGCTGTCATTGTAAATATTTTTGGTTAAGTAAATCTTTCAGACACCTATTCTACTTCATCTGGTGTTTCAGAACTCTCTGTCAAATGTATTTTTACAAAATTGCAAAGAAGCATGTATAAGTATTTTATTTCTTGCGGGCGAGTAAACAGTACCTACATTCAGAATGTATTCATGAACTTGTGTTATTGTCAGTAGATGCCAGCAGTTTCCGTGGTGTTTTCGGCAATCATCCATTAGAACTGAATATGAACGTGGATGTCTCTAAATTTACCCATTCTGGATCACAGTCTGCTATCATGGAGACGTATGTAGTAACCTGATTTGAGAAGACATAATTCACAGCGTTTTTTTATTGATCTGGCTTTCTTTTACGGCTTTAGGTTCATACTTTTGTTTGACTGGCAGCATTGTTCTTGAGCTTGACTTCAGGTAAAGATGAATTGTCCTCAGCAGGTTTCGTGCACAAGGTCATCAATGCCAGATATTTGTTGTCATATTTTAAAATCTTAACCTGTTCAAGTTTAGAGTCAACCATTATCTTCTCCTATTCATATAAACAACCCCTTAATGTAACCCTCTATCTCGAGTGGCCCACGGGCCTTGTACAGAGTGAACCCTACTGTACAAAATGTATAAAATAAGTGTATATTCATTGGATATATATCGAAAGTGGATTATATAAGCTGACATTGTAAATATTTTTGGTTAAGTAAATCTTTCAGATTCCTATTCTCCTTCATATGGTGTTTCAGAACTCTTTGTCAAATGTATTTTTACATGAGTAATTAAAATTGCAAAGAAGCCTGTGTAAGTATTTTATTTCTTGCGGGCGAGTAAACAGTACCTACATTCATAATTTAATCTAAAAAATCATTTTTATAAATATACCGCGGAATTTCCACAACTACAACTAGTAAACATAATTACAGATAAATATGAAATCATGTCATATCAATGATAACGTTTGAACAAGAGTTTTGAGCTTAGTGGACCCGGAATGACATTGCTTGCGTTATTGAACTCATTGTGACTTCCAGCAAGATAGCGCCTGCAACTCCGCACCCAATCGAAGTGTCTACCCTTACCCCGTACAAAAAAAAAAAAAAAAAACAAAGAAAAGAGAAACAAGAACCATATTTAAATATACAAGAGAAATATCTAGCGTCTTATTGGCATTGTGCGTGACATTCACTTACTTGACCTTTAACCAAATTAAGGTCAAGACACTTGTTGCAATTTTGTACGACACTTACATACCCGCAGGCACACACACACACACACACACACACACACACACACACACAAAAAAAACATACACACACATGAACACATACACTCATCACACACCCATACACACAGACATACATATACACAGACATACACACATATACACAGACATACAAACGTACACACAACTACACACCCATACGCACACACATAAACACTCACATACACACACCCCACACCCACGCACGCATCACAACATGCTGTCTGTCTCGGACGCATTTATCGGCCACTTTCCTGATATCGAAGAACATTGCAAAAGTTCGTGCCCGATTTTCATAGTTAATATAAAATGAACGCAACTTCACAGAGGCGTTTTGTTTTTGTTTGTTTTTTTAATCGATTCCGCTCCCAGAAAAGCAGTAAAGCTACTGAGATACAAAGGGTTAGTGGGTGGGGAAGAGTTAGGAACAGAAACATTGCCAAGGTGCAAGAACAGAAGAACAAGCAGAAGGAGAGTAGAATGGGATTGACATTGCTTTTAAATTTTCGTAGATTAAAGTTGGCTGGAAAGCATGACGCCGGAAGGGAGTTCCATAAGCAAGGCAGTAAAGCCACTAAGACACAATGGTTTACTGGATGTGGAAGAGTTAGGAACAGAGACATTATTAATGAGCGGGAAGTGAAAATAGTAATCAGGAGGGCAGCAGATAGCGATTGAAACCGTATTATCCTGATTTGGTTCCTTCGTATTTTCATTTTTTTCGATCTCTACAGAACAATTTAAATGTCAAAAATTTTTTGAATGTGTACTGCAAATCGAAAACTATCTCACAGTCTCCCAACAAAAACCACGAATGTATCTTTCTGTATTTCTGAGATGAGGTATTATGTACATTATTTACATTATTCGGACTATTGTCCTCATCTTTGTTGCCATATTTATTACAACGTTTCGGCCCTTCAGTATCTGTCTATATTTCTGAGATGAGGTATTATGTACACTATTTACATTATTCGGACTATTGTCCTCATCTTTGTCACCATATTTATTACAATGTTTCGGCCGTTGTGCGCTCCGGCCTTCTTCAGGTGGTTGGAATGTCGAACTGAACACTTTACTTCGCTCACTGGGGTAGACTGTTCTAGTTCCACGTGCCATGTTTAATGGATGTCTGTTATCAGTTATCTCCTGTTAAAACATGCAATGATAACATCAAAAATTGCTATATGAGCACTGGTAAAAAAATGAAGGCTGAAGACATCAGGTTTATAATACCCAGAAATTCATGCACAGATGTCCTCAAGAAGCCATGGCGCAGTGGATAACGGCGTTATATCCAGTGACAAGACCCAAAGAGTGTGAGTTCAATACCCCGGTTAAAGCAGTGGAGAATTTTCAGAGAGGAATTAACAGGAGATAACTGACATCCATTAAACATAGCGTATAACGTCCGAAACGTTGTAATAAATATGAGGACAATAGTACGAATAATGTAAAAACCAGGAAGTTTCTACGAAAATGCCATCAGAAATCTTGTAGAACGATGTTAGACATTTATTAAAAACAGTAGAGATTATCTAATTGGCTAACAGATTTTTTTTTGAGTATGTAAAAAGAATTAAAATTTTCTAATTGAGCCGGAACTTCTGCCATTATTTAACATTTGTCGGAAGGGAGCTTTTCGCGTAAGACGAGTTCGTTGATAGTCTTCTGTCAGAATGTTCTGGTCTTAGTAAATATTTGCCAAACCCGGGTAAGGATATTTGCCAACCGCCCCACGAGGTCAGTTGTGGCACAAGGCCGAATTTAACGTGGGGTATCCGAGCCCGTAGGCTCGAGCAGAAATTCCCCGTAGACGCCGTACAAAAAGCTGTCTACCACCCTACACAAGACTCTGCCTTTCGGCATAGCCTCGTCTGGGTTCCTATCTGTCTAAAGGCCGAGAGTTCGACTAGCTTAGCTGGAGACGAATCTCCAACTGATTGCCGAAGCAAGTCTCGTCAAGACTACGAGGTTAGTTGTGGCACAAGGCCGAATTTAACGAGGGCTATCCGAGCCCGTAGGCTCGGGCAGAAATTCCCCGTAGACGCCGTACAAAAACGGGGTCGGGTAGCTGTCTACCACCCCACACAAGACTCTGCCTTTCGGCATAGCCTCGTCTGGGTTCCTATCTGTCTAAAGGCCGAGAGTTCGACTAGCTTAGCTGGAGACGAATCTTCAACTGATTGCCGAAGCAAGTCTCGTCAAGACCGGGTAAGAACATTTTTAGATCTGTAGTAAATATATATGCAGATGATAGCACGTCATATGGGTGCACCTACAAATATCTGGACGATCAGTACCAGGCAGTTGATCTCTCCTGTTCGAACTCTCGTGGGAGAATGGTTCGTGTCATTCAATACCCCCAAAATAAAGCTAGGGTCCTCCACCATGTCATGTTCAGGGTGGAAAATTCACCCCATCCTCAATGTGATAATTTGGTAATAAGTAACTTTCACTGAGACAACTTCTTTCCTCCAGAACTGGAACAGGCTCCCGAGTGGATGCTTTTCTGACCACTACAATCTGAACCTCTTCAAGTAGAGTCAACTGTTGCTTATTCTGCATATCCTCATAACATGTACTTCCTGCTTTCTCTTTTAAACAATCTCATTCAATAACACTCTGACTTGAGTGACTCTTGGGCCTTGTAAAAACATGTGTCACGTTCCAAAAATGATTCAATAATTCTGTGTGGCGCATGACATCCCACAGGTGTTTGTTAATCAAATTACAATAGATACTCGTACAATTGCTTTTATTACCATGTTTCTTCAGAAAATACGCGATCATAGCTCTCCATACATTCCTTTTCTAGATTATTTGTGAATTGCCATGGATTATTGGAAAATACAGTGGAGTGTTTCACAATGAATTAACCATGTCTCTGAATTCAGAATCTAACTTCTTCTAGACTGGCTGCCAGTTATGGCTAGAGGGTCCAGTCGACATAGTTATTAATTTTCTTTTTATTGCTTATCAACCTTTTTAAGGTTATTTAAAGTCTTTATTTTGGAACTGTAAAAACTTTTTGGTAATAATAATGATTTTCTAATAAAAGTGTTACTATTTAACCCATAGCTGGGAGGAAATGAGGTGGATTTATACCTACTCAACTTTCCGTTTTCTAATTCAGAGCCATTATGTTACATCACCATCACATCCAAGCCCTGGTATTCCAGAACGGTTACCCATCTAGGTACTGACCAGATTCAACATTGCTTATATTCGGTGATCGAATGAGAACCGGTGTTTCAACGTGACATGGCCGCAAGCCCATAGGTATTTAACAAATAGCTGGGGAAGAAACGACGGGTTCATGCCTTTCTGAAGGCCATTAGTGAAAAAGTGAATGCAACAGACTAACCTGGAATTAGAACTCGGCTCGCCGAATCCACTTTCCGTGCCATTTACTCTTACACTACCCGCCCAAACATTGATTTGATTTTTCTTAAACTAGTTCGCCCAAGGCGATAAAGCATCTAAGATGCAAGGGATTACTGAGAGTGAAAGAAACAGAGAGGACAATAAAAGAGCAGGATTCAAATTTAATGTTTAGAATACGATGGAAGTCGTGGAGAGTCACGATCCCCCAAGTCTTGAAGGGAAACGGCACATAGAAGAGGCAGGGCATCAAACCTCTACTTTTTCAGGAGTAGTGGCAGTTCGATTTAAATATGTGAAGAGTTTGCGGTCATAAACCTCGGTTTGTGTAACTACTTACTTGCGTATCGACCACTATGATATAGGGTTTGGTTTGGTTCGTTTTGTTTTATGGCATATCAACAACTGAATGGGTCATTTACTGCTGACAGCTTTTTTCTTGGTAATATTTTTGTTTTGTCAAAAATCTATTTCTGTTAATATTTTTTTTACATGAAAAATGTATAGCTGGCAACATTATTTTTTCAAAAACGTACAGAACGCGGATGTAGTTTATCGTCATACCTAGGATTCGGATGTAGTTTATCATCATACCCAGGAGGCAGATGTAGTTTATCGTCATACCCAGGATGCGGATGTAGTTTATCGTCATACCCAGGACGCGGATGTAGTTTATCCTCTTTCCCAGGACGCAGATGTAGTTTATCATCATACCCAGGACGACGTATATAGGGCTATACAACAATCATGTTCCCAAACATTTTTCCCACCTTGGTGAATTCGAGATGGCCAATGTGATAAAATAAAATATAATGTAAATGATTTTTGAATGTTGCAGAAGGTTATTTCATTTGATGAATTATTTGAATGTTAACGACACTTTTCAAAACTATAGAAAATCCCCAAATATTTTTTGTTGGTTGGGATATTTATATCTTATCTAGGAATGTGACCCCACTTATTCTAATTTAACCTCCCATTTTGTTTCTTTTTATACAGGTTCTTTGGATGTCTCCGTGAATATTTTTTCGGGTAGGGTCTGTTGAAATTTCTTTTTAATACTGAAGGGACACGGCACACAGAAGAAGAAGCAGGGCATCAAAACTCTACGTTTCCGGGAGTAGTGGCTGTTCGCTTTAAATATGTGAAAAGTGGCGGTTAAAAACACTGGTTTGTGTATATACTTACTTGCGTATCGACCACTATGATATAGGGCTTTACAACAACCATGTTGCTTGTCGACACCATGGCTGTTCTAAAGCTGAAGTTCCCAACCATTTTTCTCCGATCACCCACATATACATGGAAAGAAATTTACACCCCCACTGTAGAATAAATATTCAAAATCATACAGTGATAGATAAATTATGTATTCACGGGCAATTTTTCCGTCTTGGTAAATTCGAGAAAATCAATATATATATATATATATATATATATATATATATATATATATATATATATATATGTGTGTGTGTGTGTGTGTGTGTGTGTGTGTGTGTGTGTGTGTAAAGAAAGAACAGTAACATATATAATCCGGTGTTCTTATAGATATTTTTATTTTTACAAAATAGTGCTCAATGTAAATATACAGAGCATTAATATTGTAAATTAACTCATTTAAAATATGGTTTTTCGCTACACAGTTCTAACTACGTTTCAAAAATGGAAGCTAAAAGCTTCGAATTTAATTTTATAATGAAATTAAAGACATTAGTTCAATTTCATCCTCAAGCGAATTTTAGAGTAACTTATTTTTAAATTTACTGGGTTTTAAAGGCACGGCAAAAAACATAATTTACTGTTTCCAAGGATACAGAGAAATCCATTCATCCAGATAAGGGGTGTTTGCGTGTTCATTTTCATTAACTTTTGTTGTATCAGTTACGTTTAGGTACGGGTAGGGATGTATTTTTACAACGAACTCTGACATCCGTTAAATGCATGTCGTCTGGATTATATATATATATATATATATATATATATATATATATATATATATATATATATATATATATGCGTGTGTGTGTGTGTATTAGGTTGGTGCAAAATTAATGTCGTTTTTTGACGTTAAAAATACGTCAAAAAACGACATTATTTTTGCACCAATCTAATATATTAAATCAAGATTATCCTGGATTAAATTTTAATTTTACTGGTAAAGTTCTTGGTCTTCTGTTATCTGATTTATATCCGGAAAAAATAATCTTATTTAGTCTGAAGAACTATTTGAATATTAATGACCTCAAAAGTATAGAAAATACCTAAATACTAGTTGTTTGTGGGGATATTTATATCTTATCTAGGAATGTGACCCACTTATTCAAATTTTGCCTCCCAGTTTTTTTTTCTTAGAAAATTTGGGGTAGGGTGTAGAATATGTTGAAATATTTTTAATACTCAAAATCCTATATGGCTCAACATTTTCAGTTCAGTTGCTCATCGCTCATCCAATATGTAAAATTCCCCCAAGTTGGGAAACCCAGCTGTAGACTATCTTGGGATTATAGGGCAATAGTTTCACTATGCATCATGGACCATTTTCACATAGTAAAATTTTTCATCATTCACACATATACTAAATATTCAACAGCATACCAAAAAAAATGGTAAAAGTTTGTTACTAGTTCATAAATTGACTTTATAGTGTAGTAAAAAAAAAATACCAAGGCCTGCAAAAATAACTTTGAATTATGCGGAAGCGGCCGCTGCTGCTACTACCATATTAAAAAATAAACAAATGAAGGCAAATGTGACTATATATATATATATATATATATATATATATATATATATATATATATATATATATATATATATATATATATATAATTGTTTTATGGCCAGGGTTAGCATTTCAAGTGATGACAAAAAATTGAACAATTTATGCTCATGATTATAAAATTAAAAAAGAATGTACACAATTATCAATTAATAAAAATTCAGTGAATATTTTTTGTTGTTCTTGGTCTTTCCTTATTTGATTCACATCCGCAAAAAATGATTATTTCACCTGAAGAATTATTTGAATGTTAATTAACCCATCTCAAAACTATAGAAAATAACAAAATATTCGGTGTTTATTGGGATATTTATATCTTATCTAGGAATGTGACAGAGTTATTCTCATCTAACCTTTTTTTTTTAATACAGGATTTGTGATTTGAATTTCTCCTTTAAATATTGTTTCGGGTAGCCTAAATTGAAATACTCTTTTAATACTAAAAATCGCGCACTAGCATTGCCACTCGCTTGTCATTTGTTGTTCAGTTACCCAGCACCCGACCAACAGTTGAAATCGGCCACCGGTGAAAACCCTGCACTAAAAATTAAACAATTTATTCTCATATTTATCAAATTAAAAAGAATATACACAACGAGCAACTTATAAAAATTCATTCAATATTTTGTTGTTGTTTTTGGTCTTCCCTAATTTGATTTATATCTCCCCAAAAATGTTATTTCACCCGAGGAATTATTCGAATGTTAATGACCCTTCTCAAAACAATATAGAATGTCAAAATACTCGTTGTTTGCGGGGATATTTAACTCTTATCTAGTTATTACAATTTAGCCTTCCATTTTGTTTTTTTATACAAGTTGTTTGCATATCTCCTTTGAATATTTTTTCAGGTAGCGTATGTTGAAATTCCTTTTTAATACTCAAAATCCTATATCGCCCACGAAAATTTCTGATTTTCTACCATTTTTTGTTAATTGCTCATCAATCACCCAACAGTTGAAATCGCCCACTGGTGGTCGATATCACCCAGTTTTGGAAACCCTGGACTGCACAACTTTACTGAAAGTTAGTGTAAAGTTTATAGAAAGCCAGGGAAAATTCTTTGATAGCTGAATAAGGATGCTATGAATTCATTTGATTACAAGATTTTGTGAAAATATTTAGCATCAGTCTAATTTAGAAAACAATTTAACTAAAAGGTAGTTCAGTTCATAGAAAGCTAGGAAGGATATCTTAAAACATTTTCCCTCCTTCATTTGTCAGGCCATGAAAGTAGATGCTTTTTAAATGTTACAGAATGTTATTTTGTTTGAAAATTTTTTCGAATGTTAATGACCCTACTCAAACGTATAGAAAATAACCAAATATTCGTTGTTTGTTGGGATATTTATATCTTATCTAGGAATGTGATCCATTTATACCCATTTAGAATCCTAAAGGTATTTTTTTAAATACAAGTTCTTTGCAAAGCCCTTTGAAGGTTTTTTTTGGAGGGGGGTAGCATATCTTGAAATATATTTTTAAAACTCAAAATCCTATATGGCCCACTAAAATTTCCAGTCGCTCATCCAGTGGAACATTGGCAAAGCAACAATTGCAAGTGGAGGGCGATATGGCCCAGGTTGAGAAACCCTGTTATAAAGACATATATCTAAATCTCTCACTTATTGCCTCAAGAAGAAGTAAAGGGTACATAACGAATATAAAAACAATTATGTAAACTAAAGAGAAAATCTTTTATCGCCTGCGTAAAATAAATAGAAAATATGGAAAAAGATGAACGATGAGCTGTCATTATTATACTCTCCAATAAAACGTGTCCATTCAGGAAGACGGCAACTTCCTATCCATATTTCTTTGTTTTTTTATTTTAATATCAGATACTACATTTAATCCCATCCGGATGTCCAGGGATTGAAGAAAAGCCTAACGAGTAGCACTGGTCAATGGATACCGAATGTTTCATTATAAGGAAACGGCCAATATTACAATTAGTGATGAGGAGAACAGATACTACACTTTGATCCTAGCACGATGGCCAGAGAGTGAAGAAAAGCGTAAAGAGTAGAACTGGCTGCTTGGTCAATGAATGCCGAATGTTACATTATAAGGAAAGGGCTAATATTACCATTACCATTAAAGATGAGGAGAACAGATCTTACAGATACTTTGATCCTAGCCCGATGGCCAGGGAGTGAAGAAAAGCGTAAAGAGTAGCACTGGCTGCTCAGTCAATGAATGCCGAATGTTTAATCATAAGGAAACGGCTAATACTACCATTAGTGATGAGGATAACATATACTACACTTTGATCCTAGCCCGTTGGCCAGGGAGTGAAGAAAAGGATAAAGAGTAGCACTCGCTGCTCGGTCAATGAATACCGAATGTTTCATGATAAGGAAACAGCTAATATTACCATCAGTGATGAGGAGAACAGATACTATACTTTGATCCCAGCCCGATGGCCAGGGAGTGAAGAAAATCGTAAAGAGTAGCACTAGCTGCTCAGTCAATGAATACCGAATGTTTAATCATAAGGAAACGGCTAATATTACCATTAGTGATGAGGATAACAGATACTACACTGTGATCCTAGCCCGATGGCCAGGGAGTGAAGAAAAGCGTATTGAGTAGCACTGGCTGCTCGGTCAATGAATGCCGAATGTTTCATCATAATGAAACGGCTAATATTACCATCAATGATGAGGATAATAGATACTACACTTTGATCCTAGCCCGATCGCCAGGGGGTGAAGAAAAGCGTAAAGAGTAGCACTGGCTGCTCGGTCAATGAATGCCGAATGATTAATCATAAGGAAGCGGCTAATGTTACCATTACTGATGAGGATAACAGATACTACACTTTGATCCTCGCCCGATGGTCAGGGAGTTAATAAAAGCGTAAAGAGTAGCACTAGCTGCTCGGTCAATGAATGCCGAATATTTCATCATAAGGAATCGGCTAATATTACCATTAGAGATGAGGAGAACAGATACTACACTTTGATCCTAGCCCGATGGCCAGGGAGTGAAGAAAAGAATAACGAGTAGCACTGGCTCCTCGGTCAATGAATGCCGAATGTTTCTTTATAAGGAAATGGCTAATATTACCATGAGGGATGATGAGAACAGATACAACACTTTGATCCCATCCTGATGGCCAGCGAGTGGAGAAAAGCGTAAAGTGTAGCACTGGCTGCTCTGTCAATGAATGCCGAATGTTTCATTATAAGGAAATGTCTAATATTACCATTATCATTAGAGATGAAGAGAACAGATACTACACATTCATCCCAGCCCGATGGCCAGGTAGTGAATAAAAGTATAAAGAGTAGCACTGGCTGCTCGATTAATGAATGCCAAATGTTTCATTATAAGGAAACGGCTACTATTACCATTAGAGGTGAGGAGAACAGATACTACACTTTTATTCCAGCCCGATGGACTGGGAGTGAAGAAATGCTTAAAGAGTAGCAGTGTCTGCTTGGTCAATGGATGCCGAATGTTTCATTATAAGGAAACGGCTAATAGTACCATTAGAGATGAGGAGAACAGATACTACACATTGATCCCAGGCCGATGGCCAGGGAGTGAAGAAAAGCGTAAACACTGGCTGCTCGGTTAATGAATGCCGAATGTTTCATTATAAGGAATTGGCTAATATTACCATTATCATTAGAGATGTGTAGAACAGATACTACACACTGATCCCAGCCCGATGGCCAGGGAGTGAAGAAAAGCGTATTGAGTAGCACTGGCTGCTCGGTCAATGAATGCCGAATGTTTCATCATAATGAAACGGCTAATATTACCATCAATGATGAGGATAATAGATACTACACTTTGATCCTAGCCCGATCGCCAGGGGGTGAAGAAAAGCGTAAAGAGTAGCACTGGCTGCTCGGTCAATGAATGCCGAATGATTAATCATAAGGAAGCGGCTAATGTTACCATTACTGATGAGGATAACAGATACTACACTTTGATCCTCGCCCGATGGTCAGGGAGTTAATAAAAGCGTAAAGAGTAGCACTAGCTGCTCAGTCAATGAATGCCGAATGTTTAATCATAAGGAAACGGCTAATATTACCATTAGAGATGAGGAGAACAGATACTCCACTTTGATCCCAGCCCGATGGCCAGGGAGTGAAGAAAAGCGTAAAGAGTAGCACTGGCTGCTCAGTCAATGAATGCCGAATGTTTAATCATAAGGAAACGGCTAATATTACCATTAGAGATGAGGAGAACAGATACTCCACTTTGATCCCAGCCCGATGGCCAGGGAGTGAAGAAAAGCGTAAAGAGTAGCACTGGCTGCTCAGTCAATGAATGCCGAATGTTTAATCATAAGGAAACGGCTAATATTACCATTAGAGATGAGGAGAACAGATACTACACTTTGATCCCAGCCCGATGGCCAGGGAGTGAAGAAAAGGATAAAGAGTAGCACTCGCTGCTCGGTCAATGAATACCGAATGTTTCATGATAAGGAAACAGCTAATATTACCATCAGTGATGAGGAGAACAGATACTATACTTTGATCCCAGCCCGATGGCCAGGGAGTGAAGAAAATCGTAAAGAGTAGCACTAGCTGCTCAGTCAATGAATACCGAATGTTTCATGATAAGGAAACGGCTAATATTACCATTAGTGATGAGGATAACAGATACTACACTGTGATCCTAGCCCGATGGCCAGGGAGTGAAGAAAAGCGTATTGAGTAGCACTGGCTGCTCGGTCAATGAATGCCGAATGTTTCATCATAATGAAACGGCTAATATTACCATCAATGATGAGGAGAACAGATACTACACTTTGATCCTAGCCCGATGGCCAGGGAGTGAAGAAAAGCGTAAAGAGTAGCACTGGCTGCTCTGTCAATGAATGCCGAATGTTTAATCATAAGGAAACGGCTAATATTACCATTAGAGATGAGGAGAACAGATACTACACTTTGATCCTAGCCCGATGGCCAGGGAGTGAAGAAAAGAATAACGAGTAGCACTGGCTCCTCGGTCAATGAATGCCGAATGTTTCTTTATAAGGAAATGGCTAATATTACCATGAGGGATGATGAGAACAGGTACAACA